>BQNB010055661.1:0-23345 GCA_026074375.1 Tanacetum coccineum
ATAATCATTATCGATTAAGAAAAGCTTCAAGGTTGTAAACCACAGTACTAAGTTAAGAGTACTCGTATTATTGATCTAATAATATTGGAGCATTTGGTTATATCTTTGTTGTTCAAGATTATTGTTTCATATAGGTTTGGTTCCGCTAGTTGACGTTTTATTACCCTCGAATCCTAGACCTATTTTATAACTAGATGACTTTTGATTATTTAACATTTCTTTTAGAGAATTAGAGCTTTTATCAAATTTTACAAACTTAACTTGAGTTTCCTTAAGTTTAGCATTTTCCAATTTAAGTTCTTGACATGACTTACACGCAATATCAATTTCTTTACTTCTCTCAATTTTCTTAATTTTCCCGTTTAATTCTAAAACTTCCTTTTCTAAAAGATCTCTTTTAGTTTTCAAAGTTTTATTCTTGTTAATGATTTTTAGGCTAATTTCACATAAGATATCGTATTCAATTTGCATAGTATCATTATAAAGAGAAGACGCGTTATCACTATAATAAGAAGAGTTAAGAGTTACCTCATTTGACTTTTGAGCCATGAGACAAGTTTCATTGTTAGTTTTATCTTCGGCGTCATTTTCGTTGTCGCTCCAAGAACCTCCAATAAAGGCCTGTTGATCTTTGTTGTGAGTTGGTTTTGGAAAATCGCCAATGAGATGATTTGGATCACCGCGTCTAAAGCATTTCCGGTCACTCTTCCCTTTCTTCTCATCCCTTTTTCAGAATGACTTCTTTTCTTCTCTTGGTTGCCTAACAAATTTACCCTTTCTTCTAAAGAACTTTTTGAAGTTCCTTACGGCCATAACATATTCTTCGTCATCACTTCTGGATGTCGAAGTTTCATCATCACTAGAATCTTTCTTAGCTTTCAAGGCAATGGACTTAGCTCTTTCTTTTTTGCCTTTATAAATTTTGGAATCCTTTTCTATGACTACTTCATGTACTTTTAGATTGCCGATAAGCTCGTTTAGAGCTAGTGATGACAAATCTTTCGATTCTTAAATCGCCGTGACCTTTACTCTCCATTTAGGATGTAGAGCCCTAAGAAACTTCCTAACATAGTTCTTGCTAGAGAAACCTTCATCAAGAGCTTTAAGACTAGTAATAATAGTGTTAAATCTAGCAAAACCGCTATCAATAGATTCTTCTTCAAGGATAGTAAATTGTTCATATTGTTGAACAAGAAGATCAATTTTATTATCCTTTACTTGGCTATTACCTTGATGTGTGATTAACAACGATTGCCAAATATCTTTAGCCGTTTTACACATAAAAATTCTTTCGTATTCCTTTTTAGGTAAAGCATTATAAAGAACCATTTTAGCTTCATTATTTTTAGCAAGTTTCTTTTTAAGATCATCATCTTGTTGTTCAAAAGGAACCATTTCTAAAACTTGGGTTTCTTTGTTTCTAGCAACCGGTGGAAAATCACCATTCAAGATAATATGCCAAAGATCTAAATCTTTTGCTTTCACATAAGTTTCAAATCTATTTTTCTAATATATAAAATGATCACTTTTAAAAAGTGGTGGTCTTTGCATAGATTGCCCTTCTAGATATTTATTCAAATTCATAGATCGATTCAAGCTTTAATGTACAATATATGTTAAAGATCTTGGGTAACCTGGCTCTGATACCAATTGTGGAAACTAGAAGGGGGGTTGAATAGTTTTTACCATTTTAAAATAAAACTTAGATTGTCGACTTATGTGAACTCAAGAGATATACACAAGTATATATGATAGCGATGCAATAACTAAATAAGTAATCTACGAAGTATGAACAAGTAAAGATAAGAAAGATCAAACCGATGACACAATGATTTATAGTGGTTCGGTTACAAAGCTCCTCTTCGCCCTACTCCACTCCCCAAGTACACAACTTGAGAGTTATCTTCACTATGTTAACAAGCTCCCTTTAGGCGGAGAAAACCGTACACGCGCTTACACTTTTTCCGGTACTAAGCTAAATATCGAATTCTACTTCGAGATAGAACCAATCTAACACACTATATATTTTGTGGCCTAAAGACTAACCTATCATACACATATGATATACACAACACACAACACAAGATATACAAGATGAATGATTATCACAATCGTGATGACACAACTAAACTATTAACACTTGAAGCTTGACATCTTCGTAAGTGTTCTTCACTAAAGAGTGGAATGAGTTGATCACTTATAATGGATTATGTAACAAGTATAATGATCAAAGAATATAAGAGATAAAAGATGTATGTGAAAAGTATTTGTCAAGAGTTATTTAAAATGAAAGCGTAAGGTTGCTATTTTTAGGCAAGCCTTTAAAATTCAAATCTGTCCCAAACAGCAGGTCCGTGCGACTTACGGATCCACCATAAGATAGATCCATCCCTTTTATTAGGTGGATCCATTGTCGAAGCTGGGACAACATTTGTCATTTTGTGATTAACCCCAAATCTATACAAAATATTATTTTGTACTTAATAAAATTAGTTTATTAGATTCTTCTAGAACAAAATATTTCCTATCACCAATAAGGAAAGACTTTCTAGATTTGGGAAGATTTGGAAAGATTGTTTCCACTTATGATTAATCTTATTTTGTCTTACATGATTAATATAACTAGCTTATAATTAATCATGTGTTAACTTAAATCATTTGATTAGAAAAGGTTTATGCAAATGATAATATTTTTCTTTGATCATAAACTATGTTTAATAATGCCATATTCATACCTTAAGTGATTTGTCATCGTCAAGTAAACTTTCGACTAAATAACTTGTTTACGTAAACTTTTACGTAGTATGACATTATACTTTTTATTATCAAAACATGAAGATCATTAAATATAAATATCGTTTTTGCACGAATATTTATATTAACAAAGTGGGAGGAATCTAACTATGGAAACCCTCCCAACGCTTCTACTAACTCGTTCTTTAAGCCTTATTTGGAACCTCAAGATCAAAATAACACTGAAAAAAGGGATGAAGTGAGCCAAATAAAGCCTAAGGACAACAAAATGAATGATGAGCAACCTTATAAAAGGATATGCAAGACCGAGAAGTTTGAAGCTATAAAATACTCACTGGAACCTAACGAAGAATACATTGCAATAAAAAAATGTGAATACTATGCTTGGGAAAGGAACGCAGATAGCATGTCTCAAATCTACAAATAAATTTTTCAGAAAAAGAACAAAGGATGGATGGTAACACGCACCGAGTGAAGGATGCTGAAGAAAAAGTCTAACTTAAAGACTAGCTGAAAGAAAAGTGCTTCCTAGGAGATAACCCAGATTGTTATTTATTTTTATCGAGTCTGTCTTCCCAGACATCAATACGGATTATCCGCTACATACCATATGGCGTATTGAATGTCTAGACGTTATTAGTCCCTTATTTTTCTGCATTTAAAAACTTTATTGTCAGTTCTATCTATATGGCGTATTCATGCACACGATACGGCGTATTAAGTAGACTGACCCGTATTGATACTTTTTACAGGAGTAAATTGCATAAATCGTCCCTAAAGTTTGGCCAAATTGCATGTTTCGTCCTAAACGTTATGAAAGTGCAAGAATCGTCCCGTGGGGAAACCTTTGGTGCAAGTATCGTCCTTGTGAGGAAAATTTTGTAGAAACCTTTGGTCCAAGTATCGTCCAGGGACGATACTTGCACCAAAGGTTTCCCTGTGGGGACGATACTTGCACTTTCGTAACATTTGGGACGAAACATGCAATTTGGCCAAACTTTAGTGACGATTTCTGCAATTTACTCCTTTTTACAGGTTTCTCCATATGATGTATTCTAGTTTATGGATACGGCGTATTGGTCCTTATATAGTTTATTGTTTTTATTATTTATTAACCGTAAGATACCTGAGATAGGATTTTGCATGTTTTTCCTATATTTTGCACAAGTGCTCGCTGGAAAAGAAATCAACAAAGTTGGTGAAGTGTCAATCATCTAGAATCTTATGTGTGTTGTAGTCATGTTGGTATCTAGATGCATTTACAACACACGTTCTTGCTTATAAACTCAACTTGAAGAATCTACCGAGCAAAACATTAGGGGAGTTTCTCGTTCTAATTCTTTTAATTTCTATTTTTATTATTTTATCTATACAACGAGGACGTTGTTTAATTTAAGTGGGGGGATGAGAATTAGAACATTACTTGTCCTATTTTTCATATTAAAATGCTTAAATTATGCTTAAATTTAAAAAAAATTCAAAGCATAATTTTGTGAAATTACTAGTTACATAACCTGCACACATAACCCTTATTAACTATTGTGAGGATTCAGCCTTATTCGTTTCCAAATGTTTACCCAAATTCTATAAAAATATGAGTATGCAGGTGATGTTGTACACTTTAGAACTTGGCTTGGTATATCTATTCGAGACCACAATAATGAGTACTATAGATTTAGATGGAGTAGCTTGTTTAAATTGGTAAATTTCTAGGATTACACCCAAAAAGCCTTTATATGTTGTATTATTAACTAACTACACGATTATTAACCCCCAATATAAACCCCTTTGTTTTAATCCTCATTTTAAAGATAAAGATACCCCTAGAAAAACTATAGAGCAATCCTTGTAGGATAACACCAACCATTTTATATGTACAAAAACCTTACAATACACCTTAGCCTACCCTGTTAGATTAAGTCCATTTAATCATTGATATTGTTAAAGTGAAAAGTAAAGTATTTCCCAATCCTTTGCATTTCTATCTCTGATATGGTTGGGAAGGTTTGTACATTGCAATGGGATTGTAAAAGCTAGTCAAACTCTGTATTATTACTACCATCAAAAAAAAAAGAAAAAAAAAAAAAAAAAAAATAAAAATAAAATTATTGTACATCCCAGAAATGAAGAATCATGGAGGAAATTATCCGGAGTTATTATGATCGTGAAGATGGTGAAATTACACCGAGATTTGTAGTTATGTATTGTTTAAAAAAAATTACAAAAATCGCAACAAAAAAGAGGAGGAAAGTTTGAAGATAGTTGGTTCATTAAAAGCTTAAACCGAAGGAACTATTTGAAGGATCAATTATTCGTTGATAGATGGTTATAAATAGACGATGTAAGGTTTTGAAGAAAGTGATAGATATCGCCACTTGTCTTTATAAAAGTATGTAAAGTATGGGATGATTGGGAAGTTAACCGTTACGGGAATGCCAACTTAGGTTGTTGTTTTTGATCTATGATCAAGACCTTTTTGTATATAGTTGTGTCTTTATCATGGTAACGATCGGGAAAAAGTGCCTAGTAACTTGTACCTTATCTGTTTGAACTTCATCTACTTGTTTCGTAAATTTTATTTAACAACAACTTATTTCCTTTCCTAATCATTAACCTTAGGTTTTACTTGAATGACGATGTGATCGAGTCATGCATGTCTATTCCGTCGTTACGGCCATGTATGCGTGATTCAGCTGCCTTGTTGGTTTATTACTTTTAGTGAAAGTTAGAAGATCCATACCCTATATCATTCTTCATCTTAACCCTTGGTTAAACTCGAATGAGGATGTGATCAAACACACATGTTTATTCTGTTGTTACGGCCATGTATGTGTGATTCAGCTGCCTTGTTGGTGTGGTGCTTTTGGTGAAAGATTGTTAGAATGATCAACCCTAAGCCTTATCAATAAAACCCATTTTACCTTTATAAACTTATTACTCCTTAGCTCTAGTGGTGGAGATGTGTATCCTTTCTAAGACTATGATAGAATACTCGTCATGACCGAGCAATTGAACAAATTAGTTACATGTTACCACATAGATTAGTTGAGTGATTTGAGTGTTTTCATCTTCCTATTTCGTGAGGTGTTTTGTTGTGACTTATAATTGATCAAATAAATGCTTATACGAAAAAATCCTTAGGGATTCGTTTTCATAAACTTCTAAAGACTACTTGAGGACAAGTAGGACTCAAGTTGGGGGATATTTGATGACATCAAATAACGTCACTTTTATAACATCATTTATCCCATGTAAATAACTTATTTTGTTTGATTATTGCAAGAATTATTACTTAATCGTTTGTATTTGAGAATTGCAGTAATTATGGAGTACTTGGTGAAGATTAGCAAAAAGGCACGCATTCTGGAGCTTAAACAAAGACATTTAAAGAAACTGATTTTGACATCCTATACACCGTATCCATCAAGGAAGATACGGCGTATCTATGCCTGCACTTCACAAAAGACCACGAAGGAATAAAAAAAATAGGTCGTATCTAGAAGGAGTCTATACACCGTATTTAGTTTAAAGTAATAAAATATTCTGGAGGATATCGAACATGGTGCCTACTTCAAGAAACCCCCGATACACCGTATCTAAGTCTTTCGATATGCCGTATCTACCAAATTCCAGACCCTATAAATAGAAAACCTAAAAGCGGGTTTTCAGTGTGCTTGATCCTATTTTCGATACCTTAACCATAAAAGTCGATTTTTAAAAGACAAGAAGAACAGAAGAGTTCAAGCAAAGCTGTCAATTCCATAGGAAACACATTGTAATCTCATATACTTTAGTAATCGTTTGATTTTTGGTATCATTCGTTTAACTCGGTTAGTTTACCTTGGTTAGATTATTACTCTTGTATTGATTATGACGTTTGAGGGATAATACCCTTGGGTATTAGCCATTATTATGAAGATTTGAATATTAGGTTTGTTTATCTCGAATGCTTAATTTATCATTGATTGCTTGTTTTTGTTTATCAATTTATACTTGTTTATGAGCTTTTGTATGCGACCTATCATTCAACTAGATCTAGTGATACGGACCAAGTTAGCTAGATGTCGGGATGGCTCTCCATATAGTGATTTATATATATAGACCAATAGGATCATAAATAAAGACCTATCTTCGCCTTTAGATTAGTGAGCTTAGTTGGACCGGCAGGTGACCTTTGGGATCAACGAGTACGTTCTTAATCAATTGGTAAAGACTTGGCCAGTGGACTACTAGTATATAAATTTCCATTAAGAAGTAAGTGGGTAAAGTCTCCATGAGCTAGGGTTTAACAAGATCACCATTGCTTTAATCCCTAAGATGCTTTATGATGCTTTATGCGGATGCGTTTAATTGTGACAGAATTCTACGTGTCTAGGTCTTAGGAAGAAGTAATGCCTAAGTCTTAAGAATGATATGGCGCCTCGAGATAAGTATTCATTGCACTAAATAAACAAACCAACGTTCTAATTAGATTAATCATGGTTAATATAGTTTTCTTATATTTGGCTAGACCACTCTTTAATCATTTGTCTGTCTACTTGCATTTGTTATTGTGCCTTAAGTAGATCTAAGACACCACAAACCTTTGCCAGTATCTCAGGCTGAACCCCCTTTATCCGTTAGAATTAGGATTAACATAGGTTTAGCATAGAATAGAATTAACATAGTTTAAATTAACTTAGTTTAGCTAAACAAAATATTGATAAAACAAAAGATTAGTTCTCGCTCTTAGTGATCGACACCCTACTTCCCACGAAACTCCATCTGACCGGGTACATTGCCCGTTAAAGTGTTGTTTTCGGTAAAGTCGGCAAAACATAAATTTAAAACTTGAACTATCATAAAATACACCTACACAATGACACATCACTAGGGTTCCTAATAAAATGAATGTTTAGCACACAAATTGATATGACCATATAAAAATGACTCGAAAAATATTTAAAGGAGTTAAAAAGTCATACGTTTGCTATCGGTTACTGCCTTAAAAATAGACAGTTGTCACAACATTCTTCCTAAACCATCCCATAATCACATTTGCCCACTCTTTTCTTTCTTAATGGCAATGTGATTATTAACCCAAATCAATCTTTTGAGTTCATCCTAAACCTTATCTCCCTAAACACTCTTCACACACAAACAACCTTCTTTACATATCCCTTCACCAAATAAACCATGAACCTTATCCCCAACAAAGCCAATTTACATTCCTTACTGGTATGTGCTTAATTACACATACCTTTTACCTAATAAAACAAGCTAAAAAGACCAATAATGAACAATAAATACATAAAAATGCATAGTATATGTGTGTTTTGTGATTTATGTCTTGCAGGTAATGGATATATCAAATATGGACAAAACGAGCCAAAAAGAACAAAATCCGAGCACGAGATTGGAAGAGTATAAGAAATCGAAGCCAAAGGCGAATACATCTTTAAATGGACCAACCCGTACCTATTTCCTGGTCTAATCCACTGTCCAAGCCTAATAATTATAACCCAATACCCAATCAAACACATTTACACACTAGGTCAAAATTATTGTACACCATCCCCTTCCCTCCCTCGTTTTCACTTATACACGAGTAACAAAATCACACAGGGTAAACTCCACACCCTTCACACGCTCAAAGAGCTTCTAGAAGATCCAATACTCGACACGTCTGACACACCCTTGCCACGCTGGCAATCCCGTGGAATCTTATTGGCTATAATAACGTGGAAGTGATCCAAGGGTGCTTAAATGATGGATTGAGATTGGAGGGTCAAGATTAGAAGGTGGGAAAGTCTCACGGTGAGGAGGACCTAGAAGTCTTCATCTTATCCTTAGTAAGATAGAGTGCAAACAGGCACAGGAGGAGGGGTGAAAGTGAGTGTGAGGGGGGTGTGGCATTGAGTGGGAGGGGGGGGGGGGCGGGGGTGCAGCTTATTTATTGGGTCGTTGATGTAAGCATACGACACATGTATGGGAGGGATACACACATATATAGTCTAAGCCTTGGTAACACCTGTTGAATAATAAAAGTTCCATTTTTCTTTTTGTTTGATGTATTTGGACTTATTAAGACGTCTTATGTGGTTGCAGGAAGTCTAGTTTAGCATTTGCCTTATGAGATTGTTCAAAATAGAGCTCGTTTTTAGCTTACAAGCGTACTGGCTTATGGGTCACGGGTTAAGCTTTTAATGAAAAGAGTTAAGTGAATGAGAGATTTCCATGTTGTTAGTATCTAAATTCATTTAATAACCATTGTGAAGAGTTGCCAGAATTGGGATGGGGCTTATAGGCTTATTCTTTGCTTTTTATTAAGAGAGCTTGGTAGGATTGAGCCATTTGAGCATTGTTTGAGCCTTGTTTTGAGCAGGATTAAGTAGGCTACCTTTCACTTTATTTAGCTTATATTGGAACTAGCTTATCAATCTGCGTATTTGTTTTCTTTTAATTCTTATATATGCTTAGTCTGCCTTTTGTCAGCTTATTGTGTTAGTTTAAAAGCATAGTTTTAAGTTTCAAAAGAGTTTAGATTCTAACTGTTTGATTTTAGTTAAAATTGTTTAATTTAGTTTAGCTTATTAAGTTGCTTATTGGTCCAAATCCTTAGCTTATTTTTCATAAATATTATTAGTTAATCATCTGTTTTCAAGTATTAAGGTTATTTAGAATCTGTTTGAGTTTAAAAATTGATTTCAAGAATTTAAAGGGGTGTTTGGCACAAGCAGTTTTAACACAGTTAAAACTGCTTGTGTAGCTATTGGTCTTCAAGTCAATTTGTAAAAGCTTCAACTAGGTCTATAAGATAGTGTTAAATAGCTTACAGTTGTTTTTGATAAGTTTTTAATTCTGTTTTGTCAAATGCTCAAGTTTACAGTTTTGAGGTTTACTCAAAAAGCTTATTTGTCAAAATTCTTAAAAGCTTGCTTAAGTTGGAATTTTTGTGTCCAAATGGGTGTCTAATACACCTGTCTTTAGTTTTCTTTTAATTTGAAAAATCCTTTGGTACAATTGAGTTGAAATCAGTCAATTAGTATAGTTTATTTGTATGTTTTTAGGGGCTGTTTATGCAGCTTATTTTCGGAAGATTCATAGCATAATTTAGGATTAATTTGGTTGGATTAAGCTTAGTACACTATAAGTTCCATCTGTTTTTAGGTTTTAGCTTTAGAATTTGCTTATTGAGTTCCTAAATTTATGTTCAAATCTGTCATTATTCTAAAAAGGCCAAAAAACAAATGGTAGTTTGTGTCATTTTCATCTGCCTTAAGCTAGCTTATTTCTTTTCCTTTTTTCTTATTACTTGCTTATTTGAGTCATTAGAGTTTAAGTTTTTATCTTTTTTCAAGTTTTAGCTTATTCCAAGTGCTTATTAGTAAAATAGCTTAGTTTAAAATTTGAAAAAAAGTCCTTTAAAACTGTTTATGAGCCCAACTGTCTTAATGCAGTTGGTAGTTTGTTAGCTTATTTTGTTTGCTTATTTTTAATCCCTAGTGCTAATTAGGTTAAGGTCTTAATCTGTTTTAGTTTGCAGCTTATCCTTAGTGCTTAATTGTCTTAAAACTTAGCTTGAAATCTGTCATTTGTCTTTTTGAGTCTGTCTTAAGTCTGCTGTCTAAATGAGTTTTGAGACTTTTTCAGCTTATTTTAGTGGTTTATATTAAGTCTTAAATTTAAGGTCAAATCTGTCTTAATCTCCAAAAAAACCAAAAATTAATAGTTCATTTGTCATTTTGCTTTTCTAGCTTATTTCTTAGACTTAATTGCTTAATTGTGTCCTTTGGATATAGGTGTTCATCTGTTTTTGGTTTTTAGCTTTTTATTTAGCTTATTGAGTCTTAGAAGTTAGCTTAAAAGTTGTCATTAGACTTTAAAAACGTGTTAAGTGTCTGCTGTCTTTAAGTATTTTTAGTAGTCTTATATCTTATTTTAATTGCTTATTTTAATTCCCATTTGCTTATTAGGTATAGTTCAATATCTGTTTTTGCTTATTTAGTTTGCTTATAGGTTGTTGTTAGCTTTTTGGTCATTCTAAGTCTTAACAGTTTTTCTATGTGTCAAAGTATAAATAAGCTACATATTTTTTTCAGTCGTTTCGGGCTTATTTCAAAGTTTTGAAAAAAAGTTCATTTATTAAAGTTTATTATTTCAGCTTATTTAATAGCTTTTTCAAAAAGAAAAATAAAAATAAAATGTTTTGCAAAAAGGCGGTCCACGGGTTTCGAACCTGCGACCTCCCCCTCACAACACACACACTACCACTGCGCCCTTGGGTCTTTTTCATTAACTCTTTGCAACATTTATTATTAGTACACAGTTTTAGTTTTGAGCTTATTGAGCTTGTTGAATTTTCACAGCTTATTCGAATAAGCTGTGAGTTTTGTTTTTCTTCCAAAACCTTTAGAATAAGTTTTAGTATTTTTCTGAATTTTTTCATAATTTTCAGTTTTCATTTAATAGTTTAAATTGAATTTTTAGTTTAAAAAGCTTTAAAAATAGTTTTAAAAATAATAAAAATACAAAAAAATATTTTCTTTTTCTAAAAATTAATTTTATCATTTTAGTTTAGAAAATTAATATTTTGTTTGTCCGTTAGTCGTTAATTAATTGTTAAGTGTTTTATTGTCGTTAGGTTTTAATTGTGCCTTTAATTCTCGTTTAGCTTGCCTTTATTTGCTTTCCATTTGCGTTATTAGAATTAGAAACCAAAATCAAATCTTAAATGATAATCAAGCTCGATTCGCGACATAAACGTAAATTTCCATTCACATCTCACCGAGGAGAACGATACCCGTGTTGATTATTTATTATTCTTTCCTAAAGAATAATTTGTATGATAGTTTGCTTACGTATATGTATTTTATATATATTATACATTTGAGGGTTATTTGTTTGATACGTATTTAGACGAACTTCAAAATGACGCCGCTGCCGGGGAGAGGTGTAGCGATTTTTATGGAATTGTTTGTATTCGAGCCTTGAAGATCTTTTCCCCGTGAAAGTTTTTGTTTTATTTTATATAAAAATACAAAAATATTTTACACTTCTATTCTTATTTTTCTTTTATTTTAATATTGAAAATAACCGTTTGTTAATTGTCGTTTCGGCTCATCTTTAGTTAACAAACTATAAGAGAGGTATAAGGAGGGTCGATCCTACGAACTTCGACCCGAAAGGAGAAGGTTTTTAAAAGCTTCGCGCTTACCCGCTCCTCCGCTTCTTTGTACGTTTTCTAGAGAGCTACCGTACACTTTTGACTTTCGGTTACCAAAAATATTTTTCTTGTTTAAAATACATAAAAAATTCAAAAAAATACTCTTCTTAATCTCATTTGTTTAATTCTTATGTCGACATTCACCCCACGTAGTTGTTTTAAGTGTGGAGGCCCGTTTGGTGATATTTTTCAACGGTGTACTTGTGTGCGGTGTAGAAGAAATTATATGGATGAAGTTTGTTCTGTATGCTGTTTTGGAGATGGAGATTCATTCGCTTATGATCCAAATCCGAATTCTTTCAATGATCTTCCAAATTTTTCCGACTACCCTCCACAACCCCAGTACGAGACATACTCGTGCGAGTTATGTGGAAATGATTCTCACCATGGTTATGATTGTCCACCACGGTTCCCGCTTGTCTATGAGCAGGAACCGAGCTACAATCAAAACTTTAGTGATAATTATTATCCACAAAATTCACCGAGTTTTCCACAACAATATCTTTGCTGTGAAAACTGTGGGGGTCCTCATGAAAGTTTTCAATGTCAACCGATGAATCAAAACTATTTTGAGCCTAACTATTCCGGTTTTGACCAACCCCTGCAATATTCCATCAATCATCAGCCTCCGAGTATTCAAGAGAACTTTAATTATCAAAAGATATATGAACTTCTTCAAATGATGCAATCATTTTGTGAAAAGTTACTTCAACAAAAGCAGGCGGCTAATATCTATCAATCACCTCTTCAAGAAATGAGTATCCAAGAAATGGAGGATCTAAAGTAGCATTATTTAGATGAAATATTAAGTTTAAGTAATGACTTACAAATTAAAGATTATCGTAATGAGAAAATAGATATTCGTTTTAGAAGGGAATGTGAAAGTATGATTGATGAGCTTAAAGGTAAATTCAATGGAATGAGTATTGAGATTAATAAAAAGAAAGAGCTTCAGCGTCTAGAGCAGGTGGCTAATCTTAGTACTTATCCTTCGCAACGTTTCAAATCTTTTTGCTATGATGACGATGATTACGAGGAGAGTACTATTCCTTTGAATGAATTTGTTTCTTGAATACCTTCGTCTAATGTAATCACACCCGTTTTACCGACTTTGAAACCCAAGGACTCTCTCAGCATGGGGAATGAGGAACTTAGCACTATTCCTGAAAAGGAATCGGACTAAGTAATAAAGTCTCTTGTTTCAATCCTAAGTGAGTCTGAGGATACATCCGAGAGTGATAGTGATTGTGATTTACCTTCGTGTGATGATTTCTCTCCTATTAACGTTTATAAGGAAAAATCCGTGACTTTCTCTAACCCTCTCTTCGATTCAAATGATGATTTTACCTCTAGTGATGATGAGTCAATATCCGATGAGGACGTTCCAGAAGAAAATGTTAAAATTTACTCGAACCCTCTTTTCGAATTTGATGACGAATATATCTCTAGTGACGTTAATCCTCTTTTTGATGAGGTGTTAGAGGACATCGAGAGTAAGGACTCTTATGTTTCTAACCTTGATGAGCTGGCTTTGTTAGTCACACCTCTTTCCTATTTTAATGAGGATGAATGTTTCGACCCAGGTGGCGACGTCGATGAGATTGAGTTTCTACTTCACCGTGATCCGTCTACTACTAAGATAAGCGTTGCTTCCATTCTCGAAGGGTTCACCGATGAACCGCCTCTCGAAGAGAATGATGATTTATTTGATTTGGAATCTAAAGAAAATGAATGGAAGAAGATTTTGTACGATGCTCCAATTGATGATTTGATGACCGAGGACAAAGTTTTCGACCTTGGCATTCATGAGAAAAAATTTCTCCAACTTCACATATGTTATCCGAATTTTTCTTCCTTATTTCACCTATCCGGTGGATTCTTCTCTTCCTCTCTCCTCCGGGAGTGAGGATATCATTTTTGACCCCGACATCTCCGCTTTAAGTTTTTATTCCTTAGAACCGGTAGTATATGCTAGTTCGATGGAAGTTTGCTCTTCCACGTGTTTCATCCCTAGTATCATGATGATATGGGGAGAGTCAAGCTAGAGACTCGCACAAGAACAAGCGCTTCGTGTGTGGCAACCCATGCTTTTCCTTAGTAGTAATATATTAGTATAATATTTATAAATAAGTGTGATGTGAGGAGGCTCGCTTCTTCCTTTCTCGTGTTTCGTGTTTTGTGTTTTATGTCCAGGATTTCCTGGATTATGAAGACTCTCGTGCTCGTGGTTTTGTCCATCGTTCACTCAATCTTTAATCCTTAGCATGCTTATTTATGGGAATCCGATATCCTAGATCTTGTTAATTAATGTTTATCTATTAGCATAATTAATAATCGGCTTTAGATTTGCATAGAGACCCCTTAATATTTAGATTATGCCTTGTATTTAGTATGGGGGTGACAGTCTCACATTGAGGACAATGTGTAATTTTAGTATGGGGGGGGGGGGAGATCTTTCGATTTGATCTTACTTGCATTTGCCTTAACTTCACGTAACCCCGTTTTGCCATTAAAAATAGCAAAAATATGCCAAAATTAAAAAAAAATTCAAAATAGAATAAGTGTTTTGACACGTAGTTTTGTCTTTTTAAGAATAAATTTTGACTTGATCGAGCATGTTGCGCTCTAGCTTGCCCCTTAACTTATATAAAGCTTTTGCTGGTCTTTTATACAAGAAGCTTTAAAATGCGAATTCTAGCTTGAAAAAGCCAAGAGTTTGCAAGTTTCCATGATAGACTTTGAATATGCAAAGCTTATTTTATTAGACTAAGCATTCGCGGATTTTTTAGTAAAGATTTTAAATTTGCGAAGAACAAGAAATGATAGAGTTAAGTATAAGTTAGATGCTAAACATGGAGTAGTTGGAACTCTTTAGAGCTAAACATAAAATTCAAGAGTGCTTAAATATCGAAGAAAAATCTATTCCTCAAGCTTCTACTCGTTCAAGGAAACTTCGAATTAATCCGACTTTAAGAAATTTCACAATTTCTACTAAACGTATTCCTTTATCGGATTTTGAAATTCCACCCGTTACTCCAAATGTGGAAACCGTTAACTCTCTAAGTATGGGGGATAAGCATCTTGACACCTCAAAAGATTCACTTGAATCTAGTGTTAGAGATCCTGTTCCAATCCCAAGTGAGTCCGCAGATTTATCCGATGGTGAAAGTGAGTGTGATGTGCCCATTAATGATGATTCATCGGAATCTCATTTCACGACTTTTTCTAATCCTCTTTTCGATTCTAACGATGATTTCTCTAGTGATGATGAGTCATTATCCGAAGAGGAAATTTAAAAGGATGAATTTAACTATTTCTCCAATCCTCTTTACGATCTTGACGATGAAATTATCACTAATGAGAAATTTCTTCCTAATCAAAAGGATTTAGATGTTGTCATTCCAATTCCACCGGGAATTGATGAACGTTGCTTTAACGCCAAATCAGATCTTTTAGAATCTCTACAAAATCGTGAAATACAGATTGATTCTACAAAGATCGATTCTATTTTTAATGAATTTTCTCTTCCTTTTCCTCCGAAAATTCCTTCTTTTTCTCAAGATGAAATGGACTTAGTTTTTGATGATTCGATACCACATGGTATTGATGATGATGATGACTCAGAAGGGGACATTCTTTTTGTCGAGCCCGTTGCTACCATGGAGAATAATATTAAAGAGCTTAACGAAGACGAGAGTTTTGACCCGGGGGAAGGTGGAAATGTTGTTTTACCAAATGTCGAAGAGGACGATACCTTCACATTTATCATCCATACTTTTCTCCCATTTGTCACCTACCCCGAGGTTTCTCTTTTAACATGCTCCACCAGGAGTGAGGATACTATTTTTGACCCTGGCATTTCCACTTTTCATTTTTCTTCTCTTAAGCCGGTGGCATATGAAAATCCGATGGTGATTTTTCTATTCTTCTGTTTCTGCCCCAAGGACAAAGGATTTCGAGGGGAGTCAAGCTAGAGACTCGCACAAAAACAAGCGCTTCTCGGAAGGCAACCCGTGTCTTTTCTTCTTTATATTTTCTTAATAAATAAGTGTGTGATTTAATAGCCCCGGTGTGGGGGCGTGCTTCTTTCTATGGTTTGTGGTACCATTTTTGCAGGATTCCTTAAGATCGTGAAGACCCGAGCTTATTTTCAATCCTCCAATCGCCTGGTCTTCGATCTTCTGCTTAATCCTCAATCCTGATCATGTAAATTTATTGTATTTCCCCTTTCACACTTGAAATTTCTAGCATTTGCCTTTTTCGTCCTTAAGTGTGGGGGTAAACCCGATATTTTTGAACATTGAGGCCAATGTTCAGTTCTAAGTGGGGGGGGGGGGGATTTCTATCAAAATGTGATCATACCTATGCCTTGTTGTGTCCATTGCAACTTCGTTTTGACCTTAGTTTTTGTTTTATTTTGCTTAAAAAATGATGATAAAAAAATTGATGATAAAAAATTGATGATAAGGAAATAGAAAAAATATAAAAATATAGAAATATAGAAATGTTAGTAATAAATAGGCTCGTAGAACTAGGGAATTTTTGACTTGACCAAGTATCAAACTCTAGCTTTTCCCTTAGCTTTCTAGACTAAGCGTTCGCTAAACTTTAAAATTTTACAAAGAACAAAAAATGATAGAGTTGAATATAAGTTAGATGTTAAGCGTGGAGTAGTTGGATCTCTTTAGAGCTCATAAAGGTTAATTGTGGCTTTTTGCTCCCACCAGCTTAATCAACGCTATATAATTGCTAAATAAATAATGTTACTTTGGTTTTTGTGATTCTTAGTTTAAATCCCTTCGTAGAGATTCTTTCCGGTGAAATTAAGGTACACATCGAGGTTTTGTCAGTGTTGTGGGGAAATAGGCTACCGATTTCTGACGGCTCGCTACCGTTGTCTGGGTAGTTAAAAGACTACAGGACTTGAAATTTGGCTATAATAATAATAATGTAATAAACTGAAGCCGAAATAAGACCACTGCATCTTGTCGGTTAGGACGCCCGATGTTGCAGTCGTTTAAAAGGTGGAGGTAATAATAATAATAATAAGAATTGTGGGCTAATAAAAGTTTACTGTCTCTGGTCGGTTCGATCCCGATGTGGAAGTCTTCAAAAGAAGTCCCATAGTAATAATAATAATCTGAGACTGATAAAAGTTTGTTGCATCTTGTCGATTAGGACGCCCGATGTTGCAGCCTTCAAAAAGGTCGAGGAAAATACCGAGGTCGAAATAAGACTACTGGCTCTTGTCGGTTAGGACGCCCGAAGTGTCAGTTATTTAAAGGACCGACGGATAATAATGTTGCAATAATATTATTAGTAATAAAGCCAAATTTCAACTCTAGGGTTTTCTAAATAAAGCCTCCGTCTCTGGACTCGTAGTTGAGTTGTTTCAGATGAAATAAAAAGGATAACCCCTAAATCATGCGAAATTAGAACCTTAATGCGGACCTTATTCTCACCATATCGTCTCTTTAGGAAATGATTTTAAACTAATTATGGTCTAAACCGGGAACCTTTATGATAATAAGAACATAATTTATTTGTCACCAATAATAATAATAAAATACTTAGAGGATCTAGGAATAAGAGAGCGAAAAGTGGCTTATGCATACACAATTAGCATTTATGAGTAGTGTTAGCATCTAATCTTATATTTAACTATGATTTTGTTTTAAGCTTGGTTTGGGGATTGTGAAACATCAGGGATGACGAACTCCCGTTCTTAAAGCCTTGTTAAAATAAATTTTATAAAAATTGTATCTTAGTTTTTATTCTATTAATTAATAAGTGGTTAAAACAGGAGCTCTTTCGAAATGAATGATTTTTAAACATTTTTTAATGGACCTTTTATGTTCTTGTTTGATTGTGATGGGTCATAAGTTAAAGGGGGATAAAATTATTTATTTCCGGGCTTGTATTATGAACATTGCGTGTGAGACCAACAATGAATTAGTGTGGGAGAATTTAATGTGTACTAAAAATACTATTAATCGGACTAAAAATACTAAAATATGAATAATTATATTTTAAATATGTTTGGAATTTTTATGTCTTACAGGTACTAAGGATTGAAAACGGAGCAAAAACATGAATTTTCGGGCTCGATTTTATCAAGTTAATTATTATTCAAAGTAAAGACAAAGCCGAAAAAATTCCCCGAGCATGCCATTGGTAAGAGCGCGAAATTACGAGTCTATCGGTGCCTTCATGCTTATTGGTCCGGCCCGTAACCCATTAATATGGGCCGAGCCAGTCCATGTTATCTAGTGCTCAAAGACAGCCCAACAAGATCGGCCCATGCCATTACAATTAGGTCCAATATAAAGCTTAGCCCAAGATCAAATCTATTTGCTAAATCTAATATTAAGAAGGTGACGTCACAGTCACATAGTGTGAAATTAATTCATCTCATGTCACATGACTATCCACTACTACTCCATCATCCAACCAAATCAAGACACGTGGCCAAGGTTGTTTTAATTCATTTTCGAAAAAATAATGAGTATTGTGGGTATGAATTATGTGTTTACGTTTTATTAACGCATCTATATGGCCACGTAGCCCTCTCTCATTGGTGGATCAACTCTGAGGCTCGTCACTGCTATACTAGGTGTCAATTTTCATGCCAATGATTGGCTATAATCATTGAGGAATGATGAGAAGAATTTACACTTTCACCCCCACATTTGGCTATAAATTGAGCCCGCTCCCTCACACTTGAGAACATTAGGATTTTAGTTATTAAAAGTTCTCTTTCTACTTTTTTAGCTTATTAGATGTTAGATTTAGCTTATTTCGAATTCTGAGCTTATTGTAAAAGCTGATCAACAGCTTATTTCGTATTATGTAATAAGATTTGAGTTGCTTAATGAAAGATGTTTTTAGCTTATTTTCTCTTTTCTTCTCTTTAGCTTATTCTCAAATAAGCTACTCGTATAAGCTTATTTTCTCAGCTTATTTCAGATCAAAACTCCTAAAAATCTTCCAGATCTTATCCTATAAGTTTTAAAAGCTTATTTGATTTCATCTTATAAAATTTTAAGGATCTTCGATTGTAATAAGCTCAAATAAGTTTAGATCTAGCTTTTTATTTAGATTTAAGTTTAGTGAGTTTTTCAATAGCTTATTTTATAAAATGAATAAGCTAAGTAATAGCTTATTTGAATTTGTTTGAGCTTAGATAGTTTATATAAGCTTTCGTATAAAGCTTATTTGGTTGAGATTTTGTGGATAAGCTTTTTAGCTTATTTCATTTTCTATTTCTGTAGCTTGATGATTCATTTAGTGCTTATTTCATATTCATGTTGGCTTATTGCTCGGTTGTGATTTAGATCTCGTTTAGATGTTTAATTCTCATTGTTTCGTGTTTATTTGAGCTTATTTCTTATGTTAGTTATCAAAATAGCTTTTTCACTCTTAAGTTTTATTCGCAATTGCTTAATCGTTCAATCTCAGTTTGTAGAGCTTATTTAGTTTAAGAATTCGTTTAGGTATGCTTATTTTATAGCTTATAGAATCGTGGTTTTTGTTTAAGTTTTAGATTTCGTTTAGAGTGAAGTGCTTAATCGTTAATAGGCTTGTAGTATAATTAGTTGTTTGTTTAACCTTGCTTATTGGTGTTTGGCTTATTCTGAAAAGCTAGAGCTTATTTGGCTTATTATAACTACGTTTGGTTTGGTTTGTAGAATTCTCGTTTTGTGCTGCGTTTGATATCTTGGGCCTGCGTTTGGTTTTTATAATTTCTTAATTGGGCCTTAGTTTGACTTGTTGGATCTGTGGTTAATATTTGTTTGGGCCTTCGTTTGGTTTCAGCATTTGATAGTTGGGCCGAGTTTTTAATGTTAACAGATTAGTGAAAATTGCAAATGTGGTATTTAACCGTTTATATAACAGTTTGTATTTGTTTTGTGATTTTGGTACCGGTCAACTCATGAGGCGTGGAGCTTAAGGATTTAGTAAGCTAGAAAGAATTTGATTATTTTCTTTAGCTTATTAAATCGGGTGGTTATCGTTTATTTGCGGCTCTTCAATTCGGTTCCATTTTCTATCCTTTTTCAATTCATTAGTGTAGCTTAGTATAAAATGTTTAGCTTTGCTTATTTGATCGTTATGCGTAGTGAGTAGTTTTATTAGTGCTTGTTAAGTGATATTGTGATTTGGGAATTAAGTGTGGATTTGAAAAAGGGTTAGTTGATTAATAATCTTCGATTATTTAGATTTCTAGTTTGAATGTTTTAAAGGGCAAAATACCGAAAAATAGTCAAACTACACATCTAGTAATTAATATCTTTTTAAAGAGATTTTTGTCAAAATAAACCAACGTTGTGAGATAATTATCTTTTCTAAGGAAATTAATTCGTTAATAAACCTTAATTCACACTTAATGAACTTTTCACGTCACTTAGCAAGCATTTTCATCTTATAAATCTTTTAGATCATTTTAGTATAATTCTCGTAGTTTAATTGAGTAGTGTAATTCTAGTTTTAATATTAGTATAATTTTTAGTATTAAAAAAAAAAAAAAATTTTAAGTTTTCGTAAAAAAGTAGTTTAATTCTAAATCAAAATCTTAAAAGATAATCAAGCATTATTACTCAAATACATTTAATACTGTTTTCAATTCAAATCTACGTTGGATTTCGACATTAGAGATTGATCAATTGTTTGGCCTCAAGCAATTTTCACGAACTAAACGAGATAATTTTCTTATATTCTATCTAATCGACGCAGTTTCGCAAAGCGGTCAAGATACTTCCACTTGACCATGCATTTATAAACACCTTCGATAATTCTGTCCTCAATTTGGCTAACCTTGTAGTTTCTTTCTTATTCATTCAGCCAAGGGTGATGTCGAAAAACATCCGCAATTGTGAGCCTCACGTTCCATCTCTTCTAAAACAATCATCTTGTATTTGGGCCCTAGATTAGTGATTACAATGTTGTTCAAAAGGAGAGATCCCATTGTAATACCAAAACAAACATTTATGGACATTCAACATCAGGCTTTACTAATCTCTATTCTCTTCATCTGTACCAAAAAATTCTTCATTCTACATCATCATCATCATCGTACCTTGCATCTCTGCCACTAGATGCTGAACATCATATCAGTTTGTTATAGCTAGTATCTATCCTCAACATCATTAAAATGAAATCATTAGTAGGAGCTGATTCATCTGCCTAACGCATTTACCCTGTTTAGAATTCTTCCCGGGGTGGCGGGTAGGCCTCAGAAATGACATAATCTTCAATGGAGAGAGGGGTAACAATTTCTTCAACACGTGAATTACTGGAGTTCTAACCTCTTCACAAATGGGGCCTTTAGTGCTTAACCGCTCTTGCCCATATTGGTTCTTGGTGCTAACCTCTTGCCACAATGGGTTATTGCGTTGCTAACTCTCTAAAATGGGTTCGCTAGAGTATGACCAGACATTGGTTCCTCAAGATCACAGGGATGCTCAGTATTGCTTGTTTCAATTAGGAAAAGACATATAAGGTTTAAGGTGCATGTTTTAAGTTCAAGTCCAAGAGTCATCATAACTCCAAATGACACATCATGACTTAAACCTTGACACTGTCAAAACACCACTCCCCGCCGAAAATCAGCAAAGCCTGCCTCTCATCCAATTATGTTTCATCAAATGATTTGCCTCATTCACTCATCTATATCCAGACTGTAGCAATTGCTTTGTTGGGTGATAAAAGTCAGGGTTTATTGTCACTTGAAACTGTGATTGCTTATTAGTCGGGAGAGAACATGGTTTGTGTTGTTCAATCCATGTCCACTCACTCAAACTGTGTATATGTGATGACAGACTCATCAGTAGGAGGGGTTAAAATACAATCAGGCATACACGCTAGGAGTTATGGACTCACAATCAGAACCTTAAGAGGGGTTACTCTGAATCATGTTGTGGCAAAGAGCTAGGTTTGTGTGAGGGACAGAGTCACAAACAGGTTCCTTAGAGGTTTCATAGATCATGCCCAAGCCTAAACAACAACGATTTTTTCAGTTCTGTTTGAGTTGCATGCTACCTGTAGGATCAGTAATGATGGGTTCTATGTTGCCCTAACAAACGGTGGTGCCCTAAGGTAAGGTCTAAAAACGATAACACCATGTTCTATATTGACGGCCAATCACTTTAGATAAGGCTCCTACCAAGGGTAGCCGAGCAACGAACATCCTCCTTCGCGCAAGCCAAAGCATACAAACCTATCATCTAGCTTGTTGTGTGGCTCTAAGCTAATTATAAATACATAAGGGCTTCGATTTCACCTGTGTAACCTAATTTAAGAACATCATGTTCGCGTAACGATAGTAACAAATCGAACTATCGACCTTATCAAATATATCAACACGACCACTGACTACATTCGGCCGTATACCTTATGAAATTTTCACATGATGTATTCCGAATCGGAAACTCATTTGGGTGCATTATCTAAATAATCAAAATCAAACCATAACTTCATAAATCGACAATACAAACAAGTAAAAAACACTACATTTGTTAAAAAATATAACTATTGAGAAAAGCGTCTTCAAAATCATTACATAAAGTCGATTCGATGTTGTTCGAAAATGAGTTGCTGGTGGTGCCTTGTCCAATTGTTCGACGGGTATAGCTTTCATCCCGTGGGGGTTCCACTAAACACCATTAGATGTGGGGGTGGGTCTGATCGAAGAAAAATAATATGATAAGGTATGGTTTTCGGTTGTGATGTGATTAGGATGTGAGAGGAGTAGGAAAATGGATTCTGGAGCGGCGGAAATAATCTTCTGAAATGATAGGGATGAGAGGTGTAAGTGAAGTGAATAGTGAATATATTAAATGGTGATGTGATGGGAAGTGTACACGTGTACACCAAGAAATTTTACACTTAGGGACCAACGGTGCACTATACTACTTTTTATGCGAAATTACAATAATACCCATCACTAACGAAGCGACTTAACGATCGTTCATCCCTTGGGACAAAACACGCACCAAAATGACCACTTCTAGGACCATTCCCACCGATTTTCAAAACGAAGGACTGAATCCGTAAACGGGGTGAACTTTGGGGACCAACAGTGTAATTTACCCTATTAAATTTTATGATTATTCATGATGTAATTATTTAATTGATAATGTCTACTTATTGTGTATGCCCTAGTATGTTTTATGTCGATTCTAAATGATGTCATGACATGTCTGTGCTAAATTGATGGATTTTACTAATTATGACGTCAAACTGTATAATTTGTTTTATGTGTATCGTTAGTGTTTGAATCATATAATATTTGGGACTCACCACGTAATAAGTCTTAATTAACTCTAGAGGAAGATATACATATGTTATGTGTTCTAATGTTTTAACAATGGAAACACAAGTTTTTAAT
>BQNB010055661.1:24672-39012 GCA_026074375.1 Tanacetum coccineum
AGATAAGAATCACACAACAAGACATATTGAATGATTAAATAAGTCTTACTTGATTAGAACATGAATTAAAGGAAGTACAATAGGGTGTTTAGGCCCTAAAATCGTCCCTAACAACTGCTAAATGAACTAGGGTTGATACTCTCTTTTTATTCTAAAGTTACACACTTAAAACCCTAAATCAAATTTGAATATATAGAAAAATCACTGCGACGGCGTCGCGTTTTAATCGTGACGCCGTCGTGACAAGAATATTCTAGAAAATGGGCTGGATTGTGCGGGCTGACGCCGTCGCGATATCTTGTGACGCCGCCATGGTAGGATTTGTGACGGCATCACGTGTAATCTGTGACGCTGTCTCCAACTTCTAAGGAGAAATTCTTGAGCAATGTTGGTGTAGGTCCGTAGTCTCGTCCGTTTCTTCTCCAAATGAGTCCAAGTCACTTGTATTTCCTTCAAATGCCTTCCAAATGCTAAATACCTAAAAAGGAACGATTAAGTACCTATTTTGGGCATAAATGCACGATTTAGGGGGTTAAACAACCCCGAAAAAGTGTATATAATGACACCTCATCAAATACCCTTACACTTGGGATTTTCTTGTCCTCAAGAAAATGGGCTTTTCTATCTAGAAATAACAATATGAGGGGTCATTTTACCTACTCTTTAAAGTATTTTAGAACACAACCTTCTAGACCTTGTAATTAACAGCACAAAAAGTATATACTAGCACCTTACATAAGTGTTTGGGGATT
This sequence comes from Tanacetum coccineum, assembly GCA_026074375.1. Taxonomy (NCBI): domain Eukaryota; kingdom Viridiplantae; phylum Streptophyta; class Magnoliopsida; order Asterales; family Asteraceae; genus Tanacetum; species Tanacetum coccineum. Next base: position 25,425 of record BQNB010055661.1, read on the forward strand.
CTCTTTTTCACTCGGTTGTATAATAAATTATAACATATGGGGGAAACGGAAAATCAACACTCATTACCTATCATAGCATATAAATTACCATAGGCTTGGTAAAGGATCAAACCTCCACCGCTAGATGCAAGTATTATTTATTACTATCTAAGACGTCTTTTAAAGGGTTGTGGAGTGTAGGTGTAAGATAACATATAATGGAAACAGATGTGATACATTTGGGTGGCTTTGGGTGAATTTGGAGTGGAAGGGTTAGCTAATTATTTACACGAATACACGTTGGTTTGGTTGCTAAGCCAAGACTCGGACGAAGATATACAAACTCTACACAACTCTACATCAATCTCTTTCTTTTTCTTTTCTATTTTTTTTATTAACATAATACATCATAACATGGGGTTTATAACACGTACCCCTACACTTGAGCTTTTACATGCTCGATATTTACAATCTAACTAATGACCCGATTTGAGGTGGATCAAAATAACTTGGAGATCATCTAACAAATATATAGGGATTGGGGGTATTGACTTAACTTTTCTTCCTCATTCTTCCGCGAAACAAATACTACCATGAATCCCAATCGTCCCAAAACAGTATTTACAAGGATAAGGACTTAGCAACCGTATACTCAAATAATTAAGTTGGGTTAAAACAATAATGTACTCAAATAATAAACTTGGGTTAAAACAATAATGTACTAAAAATGAGTACATACAAGGTGGGCTAAGGCGATTTGGGTGTAACGATTGGTTTAAGGGTGTCAATGCTCTTCATTAATAGTCCGGCTTAACTAGAAAATTATGAGAACCGTGAAAAAGGTTAGGCTCGGAGGGTTGTACTAGGGGTATCCTACACTAAAAATGAGTGCATGACAAGGGCGTGGGATAGTTATATGATCAATGTGACCATCATAACAATTACAGGTTTAAAACATGGGTTAATCCTAATGCGTCTTATCAAGCAAATCCTAATACTTACTATGTGATCTCGGGATGCATCACAAAAACAAGTTCTAGAATTTAATATACTACCGGTACACTCTCATAATCCTAAAGTAACCAATACCAATGTTCCAGAAAAGGCGACAAAACCACGCATACACATTCGTAACGACGGAATAGACACACATGATTGCTCACTCCTTAACTCGAACAAGCTAACGGTATAATATCTAAGGGCGAACCTCACATTTTGGGGGTGGAATTTGTGGGTTTTTGTGCTAGTAATATAAATTCCTATCTATGAGACACTATTAATACTCGGTTTTCGTCGGTATGTGTCATAAAAAAATTTAAATTTGGGTCAAAATTACCTCTTATGTTGTGTTTTGATATTACCCATCATTTTAAGGACAAAGCAAATGACAAATGAAAGAATAGTTTCTAAGGCTTATTTTCCCCCTACACTTAAGTTGAACATTGTATCTAATGTTCTATAAAGATACCCGTAAAAATGAATTAAAAGGAAAAGAAACTAGTACTCCCCTAGTTTGCTTAATAATGGAGAAGAAACATGCGATAACTGGTTAAATCGTCATCCAAGAATTGTCCAATGCAACTTCCTAAGAACTTCCAAGCTTCTTCTCATCAAATATAATCTGTAATCAAAGACAAAGACAACTACACCAAGCATAAAATGTGCGATATACAAATATACAATATGAAATTAGGGTTTGACTCGATAAATCAGTAAAGATAGGATGAGAGAATTGTTAATCTTATGGGTTTTATGGGTTTATAACAGAAGAATACATATTTTAAATGTTATGCAAGTTTTATTTTAAAAAATAATTAAAAACTTTAAGTTTTCTGGACCTGGGCGTTTGACGCAGTCAGGTAAATCCTGACCCTGTCACAGGTGTCGTGGTGACGGCGTCGCGTGTAAATAAATCGTGACGCCGTCTCCACATTCTGTGAAAACAATTTTTTTGTTTTTGATGAAAAATTTCCTACACTTGATTCTATAAGTTAATTCATGTACAAATAGCTGCATAAAACCTGAGATTTAACAATTTACTCATATGACTCGAAACTGACGTGAATTAATCTAAACAAATTATTTAACATGCTTGAACTTGGTTTAAAAACCGGATAGATTCCCCTACACTTAATGTTTGCAAAATACCTTGATTTAAATAAGACTGGATAAAGACAAACAAAGCATGATTACCAAGATAGTTCAAACCATAATAAAAACAATGTAAAGAATTAAAACAAAAAAAAAAACAAAAAAAAAAAACAAAACAAAACAGAAAAATGTACCTATAACACTTATGAAAAAAAATAATAAAAAAAAACAAAGGAGAAAAAACGATTAAACAAAAAAAACTAGTTCATAGAAAAAAAACAAGAAAAAACCAACACAACAAAAAAAAAAAACACGACAAAAGGAACAAGACACAGAAGTGAAAGTATTAACAATAAAAGTACAATGAAGTCGTATACATAAATAAAAAAGAAAAATGCAACAAAAAAATCAAAACAAAGAAAGAAACACAGAAGAACGAAAACCAAGGAAAACAAAAACAAAAAAGCTTACAAAAAACAACCAACAAAAAAACAAAAACACACGACGGAACACCAAACCCCACCCCACCAACACCCCATCGACCGCCTCCACACCCCCATCCCCCCCCCCCCTCCTAACCCACTCTCAGAAACCACCCACCACATCACCCCCATCACAAAACAATCACTACTCACGAACAGAACCCACAAACCTAAGGGCACCTATCGGGGGGGGGGGGGGGGGGGGGGGTGTTACCCGATGGTATCCTTTCTACACAATCATGTTTTCCTAGACATATCAACAGCGATACAGACAAAAGCTGGTTTTCTAAGACCTAACATGCATATCCATCACAAGAAGCAACACTACTAAGATCTACATCTTAGGTTTCATACAATCATAAATAAACACAATATAAGGTTTAGCCAAGCATGTTAAAGATAAAGCAAGAATAATAATGAATCAAACAACACATAGACATATTGAATTATTAAGATAATCTTACTTAATTATAACATAAATTGAAGGAAGTACAATAGGGTTTTGAGGCTCTAAATCGTCCCTAACAGCTGCTAAACGAACTAGGGTTCGTCCCTTTCTTTTACTCTAAAGTTACACACTTAAAATCCTAAAAACGGATTTGTATATATAGGAAAATTGCTGTGACAGCGTCGCGTGTTAATCGTGACGCCGTCATGAATAGAATATTCTAGATAATGGGTTGGGTCGTACAATCTAACGCCGTCTGGAGATCTTGTGACGCCGTCTTGAGATGGGTTGTGACGGCGTCACGTATAATCTGTGACGCCGTCTCCAGCTTCTGAGTAGAAATTCTTGAGAGATGTTGGTGTAGGTTCGTAGTCTTGTCCATTTCTTCTCCAAATGAGCCCAAGTCACGTGTATTTCATCTAAATGCCTTCCAAATGCCAAATACCTAAAAAAGGAACGATTAAGTACCTATTTTGGGCATAAATGCACGATTTAGGAGGTTAAATAACCACGAAAAAGTGTATAAAATGACACCTCATCAAATACCCCTACACTTTGAATTTGTTTGTCCTTAAGCAAATGGGCTTTTCTACCTAGATAATAGCAATATGAGGGATATTTTACCTACTCTTTAAAAGTATTTTACAACACAACCTTCTAGACCTCGTAATTAAAAGCACGAAAAGTACATACTAGCACCTCACATAAGTGTTTGGGATTCTCTCTTTCACTCGGGTGTATAATAAATTATAACATAAGGGGAAATGGAAAATCAACACTCATTACCTGTCATCGCATATAAATTACCATAGGCTTGGTAAAGGATCAAACCTCCATCGCTAGGCGCAAGCATTATTCATTACTATCTAAGAGGTCTTTTTAAAGGGTTGTGGGGTGTAGGTTTAAGATAACATATAATGAAAACGAAAACAAATGGGATACATTTGGGTGGCTTTGGGAGAATTTAGAGTGGAAGGGTTAGCTAATTATTTACACGAATACACGCTGGTTTGGTTGCTAAGCCAAAACTCGGACGGAGATATACAAGCTTTACATAACTCTACATCAATCTATTTTCTTTTTCTTTTCTATATATATATTTTTAGACATAATACATCATAACTTGGGGTTTACAACACGTACCTCTACACTTGAGCTTTTACATGCTCGATATTTACAATCTAACTAATGACCCGATTTGAGGTGGATCAAAATAACATAGAGATCATCTAACAAACATATAGGGGTATTGACTTAACTTTTCTTCCCCATTCTTCCGCGAAATAAATACTACCATGAATCCCAATCGTCCCAAAACAGTATTTACAAGGATAAGGACTTAGCAACCGTGTACTCAAATAATTAACTTGGGTTAAAACAATAATGTACTAAAAGCGAGTACATACAAGGTAGGCTAAGGCGATTTGGGTGTAACGATTGGTTTAAGGGTGACAATGCTCTTCATTAATAGTCCGGCTTAACCAGAAAATTACGAGAACCGTGAAAAAGGATAGGCTCGGAGGGTTGTACTAGGGGTATCCTGCACTAAAGGTGAGTGCATGGCAAGGGTGTGGGATAGTTATATGATCGGTGTGACCATCATAATAATTACAGGTTTAAAACATGGGTTAATCCTAATGCCTCTTATCAAGCAAATCCTAATACTTACTATGCGGTCTCGGGATGCATCACAAAAACAAGTTCTAGAATTTAATATACTACCGGTACACTCTCATAATCCTAAAGTAACCAATACCAATGTTCCAGAAAAGGCGACAAAACCACGCATACACATTCGTAACGACAGATTAGACACACATGATTGCTCGCTCCTTAACTCGAACAAGCTAAAGGTATAACATCTATGGGCGAATCTCACATTTTGGGGGGTGGAATTTGAGGGTTTTTGTGCTAGTAATATACATTCCTATCCATGAGACGCTCTTAATACTTGATTTTCGTCGATATGTGTCATAAAAAAATTTAAATTTGGGTCAAAATCACCTCTTATGCTATGTTTCGATATATTACCCATTATTTTAAGGACAAAGCAAATGGTAAATGAAAGAATAGTTTCTAAGGCTTATTTCCTCCCCTACACTTAAGTTAAACATTGTCCCCAATGTTCTATAAAAATACCTGTAAAAACGAATAAAGGGAAAAGAAAACAAGGAAAAGAAACTAGTACTCCCCTGGTTTGCTCAATAATAGAAAAGAAACATGCGATAACTGGTTAAATCATCATCCAAGAATCATCCAATGAAATTTCCTAAGAATTTCCAAGCTTCTTCTCATCAAATATAACCTGTAATAAAAGACAAATACAACTATACCAAGCATAAAATATGCGATATACAAATATACAATATGAATTTAGGGTTTTGACTCGATAAAGCAGTAAAGATAGGATGAGAGAATTGTCAAACTTATTGGTTTTGCAGGTTTATAACAGAAGATTACATATTTCAAATATTATGCAAGTTTTATTTTCAAAAATAATTAAAAACTTTAAGTTTTCTGGACCTGGGCGTTTAACGCCGTCAGGAAAATCCTGACCCCGTCACAGGTGTCGTGAAGACAGCATCGCGTGTAAATCATGATGCCGTCTCCACGTACTGTGAAAATGAAATTTTTGTTTTTGATGAAAAATTTCCTGTACTTGATTTCATAAGTCAATTCCTGTACAAATAACTGCATAAAACCTGAGATTTGAAAATTTACTCATATGACTCGAAACTGACGCGAATTAATCTAAACAAATTATTTAACATGCTTGAACTTGGTTCAAAAACTGGATAGATTCCCTTACACTTATTATTTGCAAAATACCTTTGATTGAAGTTAAGACGAGGTTAAAAACAATACAAAGCATGATTACAAGATAGAGTTCGAACACGATAGAATAAAATGAAAAGAATAAAACACATGACACTCCTAATTGCGGGAAAAGTAAATATTGGGTTGCGTCCCGAAAAGCGCTTTTCTTTATTTACGAGTCTTGTAGCTAGACTCGAAGTCATACGTTCTTACGTGACTTCTCATTCATCATCCATCCCAGTTAGGTATTCGGGTCTAAGCTCTAGGCATTCTTTGTAAAATCCTAATATCTTGCTCATTACGTACTCTGCCCCTCTTCTCTTGTCTTCCTCGTTCCTAAGGTAGACTAATTTTGTGTGCTCTTTCTCAAGGTTCGACAATGAGTTGTATTGTTCTATCTTATAGGGCAGCTTATAGGCAACTTCATCGTTTCTGTTGGTGAACCTAACTACTCCTTCTTGTGGGTCATGAGTCATGTTAGATATTTCTACAAAAGGTTTCCCTAGCACTACTTGTGACATCCTAGGGTCTATAATTGAGCTAATATCCTCAATAATCATGAAGTCCACGATATAGGTAAAGTTTCCTACGAAGACATGCATTCCTTTAATCCTTCCTGTAAAATTGCTAACTCCTCAATTCGCATTTTCCCTAGGGTCGAGTTTTCTTCTCATTATCCAATTATACATTATTCGGGTCATGATATTTAGAGGGGAGTTAGGGTCAATGTAGGCTTTTTCTACATGAACATGCCCAATGTTGCATGGTATCTTGAGGTTCGAGGGGCATCCTTCCATAATGATGGGGTTTCGTAGAAATATTGAGGGGATTGGGCTACACATAAGGTACTTATGGTAGGTTAGCTCATCTCTAGTTGGAAATGTGTCGAAGTATTCTACCGTCGGTCCTTCTGTTGTTGCCCCTTCACCTTCATTAGGGCCCTTATTTTAAGGTTCATCATCATCTCGTATGATTTCGATGAATATTACTTCTCCATCATCCTCTTTAGAGCAAACAAATTTCGTATTTGAGGATTAGGGAACCAATCCGAGCGATTCAAGCATTGAATTTAGCTTTCGTACTTGTTTTGTGGCGATGGAAGCTAACAGATCAGATTGTGGGTGTGGGTTAGAGCCGGTGTTTCCTAGGTTCCCTTCTTCTTCCTGTCCTTCGTCAGGTTTATTAACTTGGGATCCTTTGGGCTGCTTGGGGTGGATTGTAATGGCGTTGATTGAGCCATAGACATGGTTTGAGCATTGCGGGTCTTAAGTTAGGTAAGAATGAGCATACGAGACTGGATGAGTCCTCAGTTTCGGGTTCTTAACCGTGTCACTAGGTAATGTGCCTGCTATTTGATCGGTGATGGCCTTCAACACTGTGTCTATTTTGTTGGTCATCTCACATTGTTGTCGTTTGAAATCGGCTTCAAACTTAGACAACCTGGCGTCTTGAGATGCCATGAAGTTAGATATCAATCCTTCCAGACTTGATTGATTGTTAAAGCTTTAAGGATGGTTGTTAAAGGAACAGTTTGAGATTGAACCGTTGGGTTGGAACCGGTTAGGTGGGTTTGAAAATTTATTTTGAGAGTTTTGGGGTTGTCTCCACCTAAGGTTTGGGTGACTTCTCCATGATGGATTGTATGTGTCACCAAGATTGTTTTGCTCGGGCTTGAAAGTATACCACTTACCTCCCGCTTCATCGGTACGCGAGGATGCGTATTCAACAAAGGCTTGTTCGGGATCTTCCATGTAATACCGAGTGTCGTGGGGACCACTATAGATCTCACATAAGATAGTGATTTTGTTCACTTGAGTAGGTTGTGTCGGAGCAAGATGAGCTTCCATCAAGCGTTAGACTTGATTTTCGAGCTCGATTAGACGGCGGTACGGATTACTCGGGTCTTCATTGACGCGAATGTGATTGCCATTGATCGGCTTAGCGATATTCCCTTGGGTCATTCCTAAATTTCGTAGTAATAGAGGAGGGTCCTCTATAATGCCATGATTCTTTTGCGTTTAGGTCACGAAGCTTGCCATCGGCCGATTGGTCAATGGTTCGTCTTGTGACAGGATTGACATGGTCATAAAAAAAATTGGACTTGGAGCCAAAGGTCGATGCCATGATGAGGGACTTTTTGTAGTAAGTCCTTGAAACGAGTCCATGCTTCGGATAGAGATTCTCCATGATGTTGTTGGAACATCAGGATATCATTGCGGAGTTTTGCGGTCCTTCCCGGTGGAAAGAATTGAGCAAGGAATCGGGTAGTAAGATCCTCCCATGTGGTGATGGATCCTGCTGGAAGACGTTCAAGCCAATTGCTAGCTTGATCGCGAAGGGAAAATTGAAATAAACGCAGGCGCGTTCTTTCCCTATTTTCACCGTCAAGGTCAAGTGAGTCCACTAGTTTTAGGAAATCCTTGAGGTGTTGGTTTGGATCCTCGGACCGAAGTCCGTGGAATGAGCATCCGTTTTGCACCAACCGGATGGTGTCGGATCGAAGAGGTACCACGTTGTTCCCTACGGGGAGCTCGATGGTATTCCTATAGCCCTCGTGGCTAGGTTTGGAGTAGTCTCCTAGAGTGCGGATAGGATTCTCGTCTCCCATGGTGGTTGACGAGAATGGGTTACGAAACAGATAACACAAAGAACAGATAGACTACGAGAAAGCTAATATGCGGAAATTAAATCTTACTTGAAAGGATTCAAGCAAGTAGAACTAAGCTAAACTATGATCAGAACCTAACTATTCCCCGGCAGCGGCGCCAAAAACTTGTTGCGGTTGTCGTAAGGGACTTCTACAAGAAGTTTTACAACTCCCTAGGCAGTGTACCTAACCGTTGTAGTGTAGTATAGGCAAGACTCGGGGGTTGTTATTGTTCTTTAGGGGAATAGGTTGGGAAGGCTTGATCACGGTCTAACAGAATTCTAAGGGTTGAGAGAAGATTCTTTTTGTGTTTTTATATTTTATGAAAGCAAGTAAAATCATATATTGGAGAGGTGGTTTTGGTTTTAGCTATTTAACAAAATAATAAACTAAGCTACTGGTGATAACAATATAATAAAAGATTGTGTTTATTTAATCATGTATTACTCCCTAGATTGCTTCTCCTAGTGTTGTTGCTTTTTCACACTTGTGATGATCTATGTAATTATTTCCTAAGTCATGAACGAATTACACGAAACCGCCGTCTATTTAATATTTTGTTAAGGCAACGCACAAGTAAAGTAGTATGGACTATTACAAGGCCCCTAACAGTATATTAAATGCAATTGAAATATATTAAAAGTGGATCAACCATATAAAGGGAAAGATAGTATGAAGACTGTACCCGATGGTATCCTTTCTACACAATTATGTTTTCCTAAACATATCAACAACGATACAGACAAAAGCTGGTTTTCTAAGACCTAACATGCATATTCATCACAAGAAGCAACACCACTAAGATCTACATCCTAGGTTTCATACAATCATAAATAAACACAATAGAAGGTTTAGCCAAGCATGTTATAAGTAAAGCAAGAACAATAATGAATCAAACAACACATAGACATATTGAATGATTAAGATAATCTTACTTGATTAAAACATGAATTGAAGGAAGTACAATAGGGTTTTGAGGCCCTAAAATCGTCCCTAATAGCTGCTAAACGAACTAGGGTTCGTCCCTTTCTTTTACTCTAAAGTTACACACTTAAAACCCTAAAAACAGATTTGTATTTATAGGAAAATCGTTGCGACGACGTCGCGTGTTAATCGTGACGCCGTCATGAATAGAATATTCTAGATAATGGGTTGGGTCGTACAATCTGACGCCGTTTGGAGATCTTGTGACACCGTCTTGAGATGGGTTGTGACGGCGTCACATGTAATCTGTGACGCCGTCTCTAGCTTCTAAGTAGAAATTCTTGAGAGATGTTGGTGTAGGTTCGTAGTCTTGTCCGTTTCTTCTCCAAATGAGCCCAAGTCATGTGTATTTCCTCCAAATGCCTTCCAAATGCCAAATACCTGAAAAGGAATGATTAAGTACCTATGTTGGGCATAAATGCATGATTTAGGGGGTTAAACGACCCCAAAAAAGTGTATAAAATGACACCTCATCAATTAGCCATGTTTATGAATATTTAATGTTTGATTTGTTTATTTTGATTGCTTAATTTATCGTTGATTGTTGATTATGTTTATCAATTTATACTCGTTTACGCGCTTTTGTATGCGACCTATCAATCAACTGGATCTAGTTGGCCGACCAAGTAGACTAGATTAACCAGGATAACTCTCCATATAGCGACATATATATCTAGAATCATAGGATCACAAATAATGACCTATCCTTACCATTGGTTTAGTGAACAAGTTGGACTAGCAGGTGACCCGAGATCAACAAATGACATTCTAATACCCTTGGTAAGGACTTGGACAGTGGACTACTAGTATGTAAGATGTCGTTAAGTAGTAAGTTAGTAAAGTAACGTTGAGTTAAGATTCGATAAGATCACCATTATTGTTTTCCAAAGATAGATTATAATCAACAAAAGATTGCTTTATGCATTGGCGTTTAATTGTGACAGGATTAGCGTGTCTAGATGTTAGGAAGAAGTACCGCCTAAATCTAGGAATGATATACCCCTCGAGATAAGTCAATCATTGTACTAATAAACAGACGCGCGTTTTAATTGGATTAATCATGGTTAATACAGTTTTCTTAAAATAGGCTTGACCACTCTTCTATCTTTTGATTATCAGCTTGCGTGTGTTATCGTGACTAAAGTAGATTTAATTTACCACCAAACCCGTACCAGTCTCTCAGACTGAAACCCCCCATTATTCGTTAGAATTAGGTTTAGCATAGGTTTAACTTAGAATTAACTTAGAACTAACATAGATAACTAAAATACTAATAGACTTAGGAATTAACGCTCTCGCTCTTAGTGATCGACACCCTACTTACCAACGAAGCTACAACTGATCGGGTACACTGCCTGTTAGTGTTTTTTTAGGTAAAGTTGGCAAAATATAAATGTAAAACTTGATAATAAATAATACCTACGCAAAACGACACATCAATTCCCAATCATCCCAAAATTGTATACACTGATAAATGACTCGACTTAGCAACTATATACTCCTGCAATAATTAACTGGGTTTACAATAATATACTAAAAATGAGTACATACAAGGAAGGCTAAGGCGATATGGGTGTAACACTAGGTGTGGGTTAAACAATGCTCTTCATTAAAAATCTGGAGTCCACCAGAAGTTTACGAGAACCGTTAAAATGATAGGCTCGGAGGGGTGTACTAGGGGTATCCTGCACTAAAAATGAGTGCATGGCAAGGGTGTGGGATAGTTATATGATCGAGGTGACCATAATAACAAATACAAGTTTACAACAGGGTTAATCCTAGTGCCTCTTATCATTTAGCAAATCCTAATTCTCACTATGCGGTCTCAGGATGCATCACAAAAACAAATTCTAGAATTTAATACACTACCGATACACTCATATAATTTTCAACCAATACCAATGCTCTGGAAAAGGCAAAAAAATCACATATGCATGAACACATCCATGAACGTGACGCATACAATTGCTCAGATCTTAACTCAAGAAAGCTAAAGGTAAAATTATCTTAGGTATCAATAATGGATACCTGAATTCCTAAAGATATAAATGCGAACCTTACATTTTTTGGGGTGGAATTTTGAGGGTTTTTGTGCTACTCATATAAATTCCTATCCATGGGACGCTAATAGCACTCGGTTTTCATCGGTGTGTGTCATAATTTTTTTAAAATTTGGGTTAAAATTACCTTTTACGCTATGTTTCGATATATTACTCATCATTTTAAGGAACAAGCAAATGGCAGTTGAAGAAATAGTTTCTAAGGCTTATTTCCTCTACACTTATTTTGAACATTATCCCCAATGTTCTTAAAAGTACCCGTAAACGAATAAAGAGAAAAGAAAAAATTAAAAGAAACCTGTACTCCCCTGGTTTGCTCAATGATGAAGAAGAAACAAATGATAACTGGCTAAATTATCATCCAAGAGTCATCCATATGAAACTCCTAAGAATTCCTAGGCATCTTCTTATCAAATATAACCTGTAAATAAAAGACAAGAAACAACTACACCTATCGTAAAATCGGCGAGATAAAGATATATACAATGAAACTTTTAGGGTTTAGAATCTATAAAAGCAGTAAAGATAGGATGAATGTGTTAATATAATCGTGGTTTTCTGCAGGGTTGTAAGAAAATTACAAATTTTGGAAATTATACAAAATTTACAAGTGCTGGAGACGTGACACCTTTAGGATTAATCTGGTGCCGTCTCCACATACTGTAAATAAATTCTTCTTTGTTTTCTTGAAAAAAGTATGCACGCAAATCTATTAGTTATTTCCTGTAGAAAATACTGTTTAAAACCTCAGATTAAATAGCACAGTCATATGACTCAAAACTGACACAAGATGCGAATTAATCTAAATAATTCATTTAATATGTTTGAAATGGTTCTTAGAAACCGGATTTTTCCTTAACAACTTATATGAAATACCTTTGATTATAATTAAGACGAGGTTAAAAATAAAACAAAGCATGATCAAATGACCATTCAAACGAATAAAAACAAATAAAATAGAGTTAAAATACACAAGACACTCCTAAGATGCGGGAAAATAAAATATTGGGTTGCCACCCAACAAGTGCTTGTTTTTGTTCGATTCACGAGCATAACTCTACCCTTGTTTAACAAATAAAGAGGAGGGTTCCCCTACACTTAAGGTCAAGTGTGGGTGACAGTAACGGTAAACACCATTGTGGTGAGAAAGAGCCTTATGTTGAAAAAGTGGTTGTTGAATTATATGCTCCAAATGGTGTGTTTCTTTAATCCTACCCTTTTCTAATTCTTTTTGCCTAACGGATAAATTAAGTGTTTCTCCAAGAAAAGAAAATTCTTTGGGTTCTAATCGCCAATCATCTTCTATCATCTCCAAATTCAAAAAATTAACACCTAGGGATCCACTATGTCCTAATAAACTTTTTTTAAATCTATAATGTTTCTTAAGGTCATCAATACATGGGTGATAATAGCAATACATATTCTTAGGGTGGAAAGACGCAACGTGGGGTGAAGGTGGTGTATGAATGGTCAAGGGATCTACTACCTTCATCCTAAAACTATTCGGACTATGTGGTTTGATGGGTGGTTCGGGGCCTCTTTTATATCCTAGACTTACATCTAAGGATGGAAAACTAGGTAAGGGATTTGGTTGAGGCTCCGGTTCATCAAAACTAGGAACTTCCCCATGACTAAGAAAAAGGTCATGATTACAAGTATTCAAGCCTAAATCCTCTAATTTTGTTTGGTCAAAAGATTCTACCTCCATCAGGATTTCTATAGTCTCTTCTACTTCTTCCGGGTAAGTCACATGCAGTGTCTATTCCTCAAATGATGGGAGGACTTATGGGGTACTTTGTGGGCTCGAATTTTCCGCATCATGTTGGGACTTGACGTTTTGGTTATTCTTTGTACCAGGCTTAAAGCCAAAGGTACTTTCCCTTATAAGAGGTGGAGCGGGGAAGATTATGCAGATGTGTTTGACCACATAGTAACTTTGGTAAGACAAATTTAGGTGTATGGAAAGATGCCTCTTTTGTGAGAGCTTCTAAGAATTTATAACCGTTAAGGGGTTCGAGATCCTCAGTGTCGGGGTACCTCGTGATTTTTTTAATCCTCGTGAATTTATTCTCTTTAACTC
>BQNB010055662.1:0-15046 GCA_026074375.1 Tanacetum coccineum
AATTCGCTTTGTGATAAATGTGTCTTTTGAAACAAATGTGAACACAAGACTTAACAAATGAACCTTAATATTGTCCAAGAAAATCATATAGGATCTAATTAGGTATATTTATTTACCTTAGGTCTTGGGTAGAAGGGTGCGCGTTCGTTTGGGTTGCCTACTTGTGTGATTTGACGTGAAGTCGTTGATTGTTCTAACTTTTGAGGTGAGTTTCTCACATCCCCCTTTTTATATGTTTTAAATGTTTTGGGGTGGAAAGTGATTGCTTGTAAATCAACACACGTAATGATAAAATATAAAATAATATAAAATTACCAAACTACCCTTGAGGACAAAGGTAGTTAGAAAAAATCACACGATAATATATATAATAATACGTATATAAACCGGGAAGTATGATTCCCGGGTCGTTATTCCCCAACGATTTATAAAATTGAGACCACGTTTGTTGTTCGGAAAATGATTTGAATTGGTTAAAAGATGATTTGTCTCCTAAAATCCTAAAATTGAAGAAATTAAAGGAAAATTAAACCTAACTTAAATAACGGGAATTTAAACTTTAACTAAAAACACAAAACGGGAACCCTAAACGGTGATTAAAAACCCTAAATTTCCAAAATTAAACCTAAAATGAATTTTTCTATTTTAATAGACTCTAATTGACTTAAAAGTAAGTTTAAAGAAAACTAGAATAAAAACGGAGTTGAAATGAGCTTAAAAACACGAAAATCGGGAACGAATCTCGTTCTTTAAAAATAGAAATTTTGCAATTTTAACCCTACGGAAACAAAACTAATTTTCCTAGAAACTTTATGATAAAAGAAAATTTTCTAAAAAATAATTATTTTTTGATTAATTTTCTATTTTTATGATTTTTTAAAGTTTTTAATAAAAATAAATGTTTAAAAATACTAAACTAATTATAAAAATTCTGAAAAAATTATAGAAAATAGCTTGAACTAAGAGGGACCTAGGAAAAATAAGCTTGGTTACACAGCTTATCGAATAAGCTGTGTAATAAGCTAAAACAGCTTATTGAACTAAAGTGCTCAAAATGTATATAAAAGATAGATAATGTAAAGAACTAATGGATGAGCTAATGTAGCAAACTGGTTACTATGTGTGTAGGGTGAGACGTGTGTGTGAAGGTTGAGGACACAAGTTCGAATCATGCCTCAACCTTTTTGATTTTTTTTTTTTGAAAACTTATAAAAGCAAAGTTGTTAATAAGCTAGAAACTAACAACTTTTGTGAAAACTCTATTTATAAATCTAAGAAAATAAGCTGAAAAAAGGATTTTTAAAACAGAAATGCTTAACTACTTTTTTTTTTTACTTTTTGAACTTTTTATAAAACTCTACAAGCTACAAAATAAGCTAGCTACAAAGACAAATAAGCTACTAGAAACTTAAGCCTAACCTATTAAGCTAAAATGGACAGAAATAAGATCAAAAAGACAATCCATAAGCTGAAATAAGCCAAAAAGCATTTAAGTAATTCTAAAAACCAAAACAGGCAAACAACAACATTGGGCTTATTTATAAGCAATCAAAAAGATCCTTATTGGCTTATGGCCTATACCACAGGAAAAGCTTAAACTATAAGCTACAATAAAACAACATTTTAAAAAGGAATTTGATACTCAAATTGGATAATTAAATGCTATTGAAAAAGCTATTGCAAGAACAGAGAACTATATTTTAGATTTTTAAAGTTTTTATAAAAAACAACAAAAGTACATAATGCAGGCTAAAAACAGATAAACAATTAAACTTTTAATCAAAATTAAGACCTAAACTATCTAGATTGGGCCTATAAACTAACTAGTTGTCACATTAATATTCAAAAGCTAAAACCTACTTTAAAACCCTCTGATGAAAATTAAGCTTGAAATTTCACTAAAATCGTTTTTCATCTAACTGATGCAGTTGACAACCAAAGTGACCAAATCTTTAAAAACCAAATGTGCAAGCCTAAGTATTAGCATTCTACACTTTTAAGACACCAAACTAAGAGCAAAAAGAACAATTTCAATTACTATAACAGATTTAAGCTAAAAATGCATAAGAAATAGAACTAAACTAACAGATGCTATTATCACTAAGTAACATGATGAAAAATGAATTTGATCAATTAAATCTTTAAAACAAGATCAAAAACCAACATATAAAGGTTTAAAAGAACCAAAGTAGCAAGAACCCCCACCAGTATTAACTTGAGGTTAATACTGGCCTTGATCCAAACACCCCCTTAGAACTTTTATCTTCATATTTAGCTTAGGATTTTGAGAGATAAGACTTATTTTTCAAATACCAGATATCAACAAGCTTATAACAGACCTAATAAACAATATTCAATAAGCAAATAAGCAAAAACTATAAGCAAATAGTTATGCTACTATTTTTGGATTTTTAATAATTTAAGAGACAAAATATGAAAAACTATGATCTAAACTACTCAACTTGAAAATAGATGATCAAACATATTTAATAAGCACAGTAAGACAGATTTAAGCGCTAATAAGTAAGTAATAAGCTGAAAATAAGCAAATGCAATATTTAAGCTAAGAGAATTAAAATTTAAAGAAGACTTACAAAAGCCTTAGCTAAACAAAGGCTTGATTTGCTCAAAGAGCTTCTTCAAGCTCTAGCTTATCACAAGGATAAGCTAGTAAAAGTCCAATAAGCTCTTCCATTGTAAGCTCATCATCCAAATAGCTTAATCCCATTTAGCAAAGGTATTAATCTGATTTTAAGAGTTTAAGTATATTAAATGACTAATTTGAGCTCAATCTGAGCTTATAGACTCAGAGAGCTCATAAGGAGCTTATGAGAGTAGCTTGTGAAACAGTTGAACAAAAGCATTTGAGATATATATAAGCTTATAGGTAAAAATAGTTTGTGAACAAGCAAACTATGATTTTATTGATTTAAAACTGAATACAAAACTTTGAATAAGAGATTACAATAAGCTGAGAGACTAAAATTAAAATTACATAAGCTAAAATTATCTAAGCTACCAAAAGCTAAAAACTGAAAAAGAAGATGATGTGTGAGAGGAGTGGGCTTGTATTTATAGCAGGAATGAGAAGCTTCTAGGAGTCTAGATACGCTCCTCTAACTCTTGATCTTGGCCCTTGATTCTTGCTCATCATTGGATCCTTATTGATGTCCGTTGGATTAAATGAGTGAGCACACGGATTGCCAACGTGGCATTCCGTGTGTCAGGCTCATTGTACTTCTTTTACGCTAACTTTAGTGGCAAATACCTATCATTAGTGTGCTTATCTTTCATGTCCGCGTGTCCTCCTTTTGGTTTCCATCAATGAGAGCCTCTAAATGACTCGTAATTATGCCAGCTTGGATGTTGGTGCTTGAATTACTAAGCCACGTCCTCAATTTTCAATTACCCTTTGATTTTGATGAGGTAATAAGGTGGAAACGATGATGAATAGTAAAAAACAACTCGCGCCCTTTTTTATCTATTTACTATTCGTTTTAAAATGTTTGACCGGGGCTTGGGGTTTGACTTTGGGCCCGGGTAAAAAAAATGGGATTGGGCCAGGAGTTTTGGGCTTGGTTATAAGGGTGTGTTATAAAGATAATGACCGTTATCAGCTTAATTATAAAGAAGATAACGTGTTACAGTTTAGGGACTTGTGAAATTAGTGTTTAACATTTAGGACTGATTTGGTATTTTGAGAATTGTCCTTTGTGAGTTTGACCAAATTTGACCAGGGTTACTTTGTTAACCTTTGAGTAGAAAATCTTCCTGGCTCTTTTGCCTTTATCCGTTCCCGTGTCTGTGTTATGTCCGGCTTGACCTTTTTCATGAGATTTTTGCAATACCATCCTACACAATCACAAAGACAAAACAAGCAATCATACAAGCTTTAATTGCACAAGCTTTATCTTTTTAAAGGGCTATTTTTGGTATACAAATGATATGTGTATTCTCACATATCAAAATTCCTCAAACTAAACGATTGCGTATCCTCACGCAATATTATATGCTTTAAAACTATATACCTCAAAACTTCCCCAAACTAAATCTTTGAAAAGTAGCAAAGATTTTTGTGGAGAAGGTTAAAAAATCACAAGTTATAAAACACCCCATTTTTCTGTTTTTTAAAAAACCTTTTCATTTTTTTTAATTATTTTTTTTATAAGGAAACTTAGAATATTTCGACTTTCATTATTTTTATAAATGTTAGGGATCATAGAACAAGATGCATTTCGATCCGAGAAAGCCCCAAAAAGGAAAAATTCATCGTCCCCGACTTTTCACTT
Organism: Tanacetum coccineum; assembly: GCA_026074375.1. Lineage (NCBI taxonomy): Eukaryota > Viridiplantae > Streptophyta > Magnoliopsida > Asterales > Asteraceae > Tanacetum > Tanacetum coccineum. The sequence continues at coordinate 4,290 of BQNB010055662.1, forward strand.
GCTCCAAACCAAGCTTAAAACGAAATCACAGCTAAATATCAGTAAAGATGCTAACACTACTCATATTTGCAACTTGTGAACTTTTTACTCCCGACATTTATTATATCTTAAGTGAGTGTGCTATTTTGAATTTCAACCATGCATCAACGTTTTGCAAAATACTATGCTTCACATTCCACCCAAGAATAATGAGTTTGAAGGCGAGATCATCCCATGTAGCGACTTTCGTCTCGGCACATCCCAACCTTGCGGCTAATGACCAGCTTTTGACACGCCCACAGAGACTAGTATAGGGACATTCAACGACCTAAGTTTCAAAACTCTCATGGGGGGGTTTCCCTATATGCATAAGCTTTAATTAGAATAGTCAAAGTTCAAAGCATATTTGAATTTAACAAAAAAAGTCTCTTTATTAATTTAAACTAATATTTAACATTCTGTAAATTTAACCCGACCTTTTAGAAGGCTTGCAACACGGTTGTGCGCCGGCAAGATGCAGCAAACTTTTAATCAGTCTCGATTTTATTCTACAATGGGCTTTCTTAGAAACCCACCACATCGGTTTGTGACCAGGCAAGAGTAGTAAAACTTTTATCAGCCCACAGCTTTTATTATTATTATTATTATATTTTTATTATTCTATATATATATATATATATATATATATATATATATATATATATATATATATATATATTAAAGAGAAGACTTCTTTTTGAAAAATTCAAGTATAAGTTTGAACTAAGACTAAAATTTTTGCTATATATTACATAAAAATTGTTGATTTAAGTTTAATCTCCAAAAACAGCACGTATATTAATCCGGTTAAGAGCTTATGGGAGAAAAAGTCACAAATTACATACATGAGCTCTTAAGATTTCCAACTAATCCTTGTTTAGCATCCCACTCATACTTAACTCTATCATTTTTCGTTCTTCGCGAATTTCCGCGAACGCTTAGCCTAAAAGTTAAGGAACAAGCTAGAGCTCAACACGCTCGATCGGGTCAAAATTTACTCTTATTCTACCCAGCAGGAAAGTCAAAATTGTGACAAAAACACTTATTTTATTTTTGAAAATTTTAAAATTTTTCATATTTTTGAAAATTTTGTGGGAAAACGGGGTACGTGAGAACAACGGGTAAAAGTAGGTAAGATTATATCGAAGATATACTACCCCATACTAAAATATAAAACCTTGTCCTCAATGTTACGCTAAGCCTAAGACTTAAAAAACCCCATACTAATACTCAAAAAGGTCGAATGCAAACTCAAGCCTGTCAGAAAGTATCACAAAAAATCTTTACCGTTTATTAAGTGTGCTAACAAGATAAATTGTACACCCCCCAAAAATACAACAATGCAGCGGAATACCACTTGGGGTGCTACTTCATAATACACAGCGCTAGATACAAGAGAACGACCTCTAAATGTGTCGTTTGTAAAACAATCATTCCGTAATTTAATCAAAATCTTGATTTTAATATACATTCGGTCCCATAAATGCATCACAAGAAAAGCTTGAATGTAAAGACTCCACTGCACTTCAAGAAATCCGAGCATCTAATTTACCTGAGAAAAACATGCTTAAAAAAGGTCAACCTAAAGTTGGTGAGTTCACAGGTTTCCTGTAAATAACAACGTTAGTTCCAATAAATGTATCTGCCACACTGTATCAGCTACAGTGTCATATAAAAACGTTTAGTGACTACGTGTCTCCCTACAGTATCATAAAAAAAACTTTTGACCACACTTTAAATCTTAAACTCCTTCCAAAATGTTATGGTATAAATTTTTTAGAAATCTCAATTAGCAGAAAAATATGCAAGACCATTTCTATCCCCACCATAGTCCCAAATTACGGTCAAAGTTGGAATCACAAATATCCAAAAAATGTATACCACTGTATTCACGGTGTATAAAACCATGATTAAACCATTACTCTAAAGTTCATGAAACTAAGTCGCTAACATAAAGAAAAAATATATAATATAAAAAAGGGGGGGGGGGGGGGGGTGATATATAAGTTTTTTTTCAATGCCAGTGATACGAACGATGTCCCCTCATTGACAACCCTCAGCACTGAATTACTTGACGTGTGCTACATACCGGATGTCCACACCTGACAAACCTCAGCAGTGAATTACGTGACGTGTGCCTACACGATGTCCCCCACCTGGACATCCAACCTCGCATTAAGTTACTTTACTGTGCCTACACCGATGTACCCCACCATGGACAACCCTCACATTAAGTTACTTGTAACATACACCGGAGCTAATCATAAGTCATAAAATATAGCAATGCGTTTACGTTTAAAACTAAACCAGAGTATTGTTAGCTCCTCGCGAAATATATAAATGAATGAAAACCAACAGGAAACAACCATGTAAATGCGTTTTTGTAAACATGTAATGCAGACGAGTTGAAAATGAGCACGTACGAGTTAAATCAAACACGTAATGAATTTGCAACGAGCATGTTCTCACCCAAAATATATGTAAAACATGTAAAACTGGGGAGCTATGAACTCACCTGATGTTTTGAAAGAACGATTGATAGTAGGCAACTAATACACTTTGATGATGAAGAATGATGACCATAGGCGATCTAATATGCACAATACGAACGGAAAGAACGAAGCTAGCCTGACCTGAAGATGCACTTACTTAACGGCGGCTAGTCCCACTAGCCTAGGATAATGTGGTTTGGGTTTCCCGATATTGTTTATGTCCAAACCACGACACGAATTGAAAAAAGATTAGATTTAATCTTTGAAATGGTTTTGGTGGTTGATAAATAAATAAATTTAGAATATTTCCAAGTTTGTAATATAAATATACTTTATATATTACATATGAAAAATTAACCCTTATAAATTCTTACCGTGAAATAAATCATAAAAAACGATCAACTCTGAAGATTTTTGTAAAGTATATAATAATTTGCAAGTATTATATAAAATGTGTGAATAAATAATTAAACCCAATTATTTCGACAGCAATTCAATTGGTAACAGATTTGGAATAAAAGCAGACAAATGTCTTAATGTTATAAATTAAACAACCGATGTTTGTAACCGTTCATAACGATTATAAAATATAATCCAATATTTTATAAATCATGTTTCGTTTCATTGACAGATCGTGTCTAAAAATAATTATCTCATTGTAAAAGTATAGTTTTCGCCCGTTGTCAAGTTATGATGTAGTTATATTTTAATATACTTTAAAATATAACTTTAATGTCTTTATCGGTTTCTAAAATATTATAAGTTTTAGTAAACCATTACTAAATATAGAAATTTATATTAAATTTCTTCATGACTTTCCAGTTTATATAACGTTTTCCGTTTTCTTAAAACTCTACGTTTTTCCCTTTAATCAATATATATTGAAATCGTTCGTTTTTTTTTTTAATATTTCAAATGCACGCGCTTTCTAGTTATAATATATATGTTGCAAGTATTCACGTTTCCATTTTTCCAACTCCCGCGTTTATCAGATATGACATATATATTCACGTTTGTTATATCGAAACTCACAACAATAAATTATTGAATTTAATATAAGCCCTTAAACCGCACCTTTGGTTCCGATTTATAAATTAAAATCTCGTTAAAATTTTATATTCATAAAATTTTAATATATATTTATTGTTAATTCATCTTAACTCACTTAATAAATGTTATATTTATTTAACCATTTTAAAAACCACCAAATAATAGTTATCCAGTTTTAATATTTATTAAAACTTAAGTTATTTTCGTTTGTCGTTTTGATAATATAAACCAAACAAACCCTCGTTGTTCCTCGTTGATCCAAACGCGCCCTACTCGTGCCAAACTCAAAACAACACCCCTAATTGCTATACACCCAACGCACCCTAGTCGACTGACCCGCGAAACAAACGCGCTCTAGTTATGCTTAATCCGAACCAAACACCCCCGTTTGGCTGCCACTATACCAAACGGGCCCTAATCCATAAACAAAACCAAACGCCCCTAATCCATAAACAAAACCAAACGCCCCTAATCCATAAACAAACCCAAACGCCCCTAATCCCTAAACGAACCCAAACGCAGCCAGTGGCTGTTTCGCAGCCAACACCCAACAGCCCCCGGCTGTTAAACCCAAACCAACGCACCCTTCGTGGTGCTTATTTCAAACCCGCACGCAAACCAAACCCATGTCCGACCCGGTTATACCCGGCTGTCCCACAGCCTAACCCACCCGTCCCGCGAAACAATAAACCAAACGTCCCTTGTGGTACAAAACCCAACCCGATCGCACCCTATAGCGACGGCAGCTACAAACCCACAACCCGACACACACCCCCTCCCCACGGCTGTTTATAACAGCCAAACAAACACCCGTCTCGGCTGTAACCCCAATCCGACGCACCCCGTGCGGCTGTGAAACCCGCAAACCAACACACCATTCGGGGCTTACCACCACCCCGAGACCCCAACCCTCCCGGCTGTTATAAACCCGAAACAAACACCCTCCTTCGGGTCGCGTGACAGCCAAACCAAATGGACCCTTGTGGTCTATATCGAAATCAAACCCACCCTTGTATGGTGGCTGACCCGAATCCCAACCCACCCCCCGGTGGCTGTTAGCAAACAAACGCACCCTTGTGGTGAAAAATGCAAAACCAACACGCACCTTTTTTTGTTAAACAAACCTAACGCACCCTCGAGGTGTTGTAAACCCAAAACGCACTCCTTTTGGGTGTTGTTTATAACAAACCATCACACCTTAATGGTGTCTCTCTACAACCAAAACGCACCCTTGCTGGTGGTTATAAAACCACGCGCACCTTTGGGAGGTGGCGGCTGTGGTGTGGAAACCAAACCAAACGCACCCTTGTCGCGTGGTGGTCACAGCCAAACGCACCCTACGGCTGTGAACCCACAACCCGATGCACCCTTGTGGTTTATACTCCCAACCCAAACAAACCCGACACCCCGGCTGTCCCCGCTGTCAAACCCAACCCGAACCAACCAAACAACCCTTCGGTGGTTGTTTTATACACGAACCAAACCCGATAACCCAACCCCGACGCACCTTTGCTTTAACCCATAAAACAAACACCCCTTCGTTTCTATAACAAAACCAAGCGCACCCGTTTGGTGGTGGTGTTTTTAACAACCCAACGTATCCCTTTTTTTTTTTTATAAGAGTGTGTGTGTATAAATGAGATGAAAATGAAATAAGTGTATAAGATTTTATATATATATAAAACTAAAGTGACAAGTTAAATAAGTTGAGGGTAAAAAGTGTAACTTTTTCATATACTTTTTGATAAAAGCGGTTCGGGACTCATTTGAGCGACTTAACGGATGATTCAAATCTCGAAACTTGCGCCATTGTTTTCCTAATCATTTTTCTGACAAAAATGAGTATTTATTTGATATTATTTCATAAATATTTTCGTAACATTTATAAAATTATTCGTTATTCATTTTGTGATCCGATTATGCCTTGTTCGGAAATAAAAATGGATTTCAAGCTCGAGCATTTGCGTTATCACAACGCTTTTCATTAAAATGATGAATAATTTATTTAATATTTTTATTAAATAAATACTGATAATTAAAAACAAATTTAATTGTTTTTGTGTGTCCGCGTTGTATATTGTTCGAATAATGTTTGCGGTGCTGTTTTAGCCCTTTTCGGCTCGTTTCCAGGTCTCGGGCAAAACTAAAAAGTTGTCAGGAATGTCATTCCACGTCAAATTGCTTTAGAGTCCGAGTCGTGAAAACGTGATTTAGATGATCGTTCTTATAAGTCAAGCCAGACCCTAAAAGTCAAAGATTGAAATCGTCATTCAAAATTTCGAAAATTCTCGGATGTTACAGTACCTACCCCTTAAAGAAATCTCGTCCCGAGATTAAATCTGTGTTATCCGCTTAGTGTGACTAGGAACAAGACTTAAGATTTACTAAGCCATTTGAACATGACGCTGATAACTTTATTCAGCAATATCTAATGTTTCGACATTTCTTAATATCCATAAATTTCGGCTAGGTTGACCAGGATATCCAATCCATTAGAATAGGTATCTTAGAGAAACATCATTACAAGGTTTATTGTTGGTATAAGTGCTTTATGAAGCAAACCTCTTAATAGAGAACACATCAAAGGAGAAAGTGTAGTCGCGTGGTTATGTCTATATAAAGTCATAAATGTCTTAAGGCAGAGTCTCGTTTCTGCTATCTGTAATGTTTGATATAATAAATTTACTTGGCCCGAACTATAACTAGTATTCAGTGACTTAAATTGGTGAACTATTGGTCTGCAATGATTAAATTCAATCTGATGCTATATCGACATTTGCTTATCATTGTTTCAAGGTCGGTTTCATCCCTAGTTGAGTAAAGTTTTGTACAATCTGGGGACCACTACATTGGCAGTACTAGGATGTATCGCGACCTAAGTCTTCCTACTAGTGGCCCGAAATGAATAGTCCAACTATCTGTTTCGTCGATAGGTGTTTATCTCGTTTAAGGGGAGTTGCATTACCTATTGGATAAAGTTGTATCAGTCGGGACCGCTCTAGGACCCAACAGTAGCGACCATAACGTCAATACTATAACAAATGGTGACGGGATATTGCACTCAGTCTGTTAGCTCCACAGACAGTTCGTGATTGCAAGGACTTGCAATGGCAAAAGTAATAACTTAAGAATGAGATAAGGTAGCTCCAAGCGAGGCCTTAAGATTTTTGCTGAGTGGTAAGACACGATTGTGTCTCTAGACCCTTTTAACGGATTCTGATGATTATCGATTTCAGGTTCATACTCGTGTCATATCGGATACCATTAAGCCCACTCATTTATAATTTCTTATTTACATAAAGAAGCGTCCAAATTTATGTAAGTAAGAAATGATAAACTTATGGTTCGGTGATTTATAATTTATTTATTTAACTGAAGAGGCGTCCCAATCCTTTCAAATAAATAAATTATAAATCATCCTACTTAATAATTCCCGGTGCAATACGCGTGCTCTCATAACCTTCAAGGTGGTTGACATGACGATGCATGTGCTCTAATGAGTATGGGACGAGTGATTTAAAACTCGTCTTTGGAAGCTGGGAGTAAAAACTGCCAGGCGAGATCAAATAGCGAGATCGTTATTGAGTACTCGGTTAGAGTAATAAGGTAAAAGCTCGATGAACAGTCAACATAGCAATTAACATATTAAATCCTCCTATTCACAAGTCCCCCATAAAAGACTTGTAATACTAGATTCACACAAATTCAATGTAAACAGAACTGAGACGGTTTTGTTTACATATCAATTACATATCAAGCCTTATATTACAAGTCCTCGCTCATACACGACTTTGTAAAACTTTAGATTCATACATAGATTCATGTAAACAAAATATAAACGTCTCCGTGTAATACAATATTATATAATGCTATTAAGAAAAATAATATCCTTAGAGACCCTTGTTTAAAACATACAATGTCTGAGAACGAATGAGGACCATTGCGCCACCCACGACGTCTGAAAAAAAAACCCCGAGTAGAATGAGACCATTGTGCAACCCACAATGTCTTAAAAATATTCTGGTATTTATATAATAACTCTTATATAAATAAGCGTACGATATACGCGAAAGGAATGCAAGCATATATATATTATATATATGTATGTCACGTAAGCACTTAATGCAACACGTAATGTAAGCACATAAGCAAGTAGCGTGTATGCACTTTGAAAATGTTTGATGTGATGCAATGTTTGTGAAAACGGTTATAGTCTAGGTAAAATATGCAACCTAGTTCTCTATAACCATGGGCTCTGATACCAATCTGTAACACCCCTAAATAATATACAACGCAAGCGGAATACCACATGGGTGCTCTTCATATACACAGCGATAAAAAGATACAAGAGAACGACCTCTAAATGTGTCGTTTTGTAAAACAATTCGTGAATTTTCTGAAAATCAAAATAATAGTTGTCCCCTAATTGGCATCCACCATGAAAAACTTGAATTGTAAAGACCCCCACTGCACATCAAAAATCCAAGCATCTAATTCACAGAGAAAACATGCTTAAAAGTGGTCCAATCATTAAAGTTGGGGAGTTCATAGATTAGTTTTAAATATGAATGTAAGTTTCAACTGAATGTATTTGTCCACTATATCATCACAGTACCATGTAAAAATCCCAAAGATTTATAAAGAATGCATGACCAATTTAATGTCACCAAAATGTTCCAAGTATGTATTTGTCGGGGGGCCCTGTAGTCCCAACGTGATCCGACATGTTATAACGTTCGTTCCCAGTGATAGCTAGTCACCCGAACGGGGGTTGTCAATCCCGAATAGATCTATTTTATATCATTCGCGTGGACATCACGCTATAATGTTCGTTACCGGCGATAGCTAATCACCCGACAGGATCCACACCCGAATAGATCTATTTCATAACATTCGCGCTCACCCTCCAAGTGATTTACAGTTCATGACGCTGTGACGTAGACTTGTATGTACCCAACCCGGGCAGTGATTTAAAATAATGTGTTCCCCTCATGGGTGTTCCCTCCAAGAACACCCGGGCATGTAATACAAATAATGTGTTCCCATCATGGGTGTTCCCTCCAAGAACACCCGGGCAGTAATGATTGTTGGCCCCGCAGGCGCCAATCAAATCGTAATCCGACAATCATTTCAAAAGTAAAGTATGCATTCGTGACCAAAAATAAAGTCAAGTAATGTATCCCATAGCGAGCTATGTAAATGAGTATGTAAACTAATTTGTAAACAATCCTGTAAATGCATTTGTAAACAAGCATGTTCTCACCCCAAAAATATATGTAAAACCAGTAAAACATGGGGCTATAAACTCACCTTGATCAAAGACCACGATCAAATAATCCAAATAAATCACAACCGAATCTGCAACGATCTCGGCCACGACCTATAATTATGTCGCTCTATTATAATACACGTATTAAATACGATCAACGATGCGTACATCGTAACGACGAAATCATACATATTTTTAAAAATGTATACATACATAATATACAGTGATGAGAGAAATCCACTTGCGCGTTTAAATCTTAACCCCTAGTATCTTTTATGTATATATACTACTGTCCGTCAATATAACTTATCTCTATTTTAAGAAAGTTACTATTTTAGACCTTCCGTTTTTAAGCCGATAAGATCTTAAATAATTAATGAAAATAAAAATTAACCGACCTTTAGTTTTGACCCGCTATATCTTAACTTTTAAAGCAGACAATCCTCGCGGCAAAGTAAAATGTCATTACGAACAACTTTCGTGTTTCGCCGAAAGGCTGAAATGGGCTCGAAAGTGCTTAAATCGTTTAATTAATAGATCTGTCAGATTTAATATATTAAAAATAACTTATTTTCTATTAAAGTGTATATTCTGATTTCACTCCAGTTTCTTCGTTATTGGGAGTTACAAGTCCCGTTTTATGTCTAAACGTCCGTCAAAATATAATTTGTTATATTTTGTAAACCAAAGTCAAACTTATCAAAGTCACGAACTCCGAATCCCACGTTCTATTTTCTGTTTTAAATTATCCGAAATAAAGAGGCGCCAAAGTCCGTTTTTAGTTCAATTCTCGTCTAAGCTATATCTAAAATCGCTTATACATCAATATAAGTCCCGTTTTAATATTAATTTCATATTTTAACTAGACCGCGCAAGTTCTAATATTTTCCATCACATATTATTCGTTAATCAATTAAATGAAACAATTTATATATTTTTGTGTTAACCAAACTCACCCTTTTTCGGTGTTATCCCATAAACCCGACGCACCCCGGCTGTTTTCGCAGCCAAACACACGCACCCGACCCGGCTGATGGACAGCCAAACGCACCCTTGTGCGTGGCTGTTAAGCCAAACGCACCCTTGGGCTGTTTTGACAGCCAAACGCACCCTTGTGCGTTTCTGTCTAAACCAAACACACCCTATGCGGGCTGTCACGAACCAAACGGACCCGCTGCGGTTCTAAACCCTTAGCCAAACGCACCCCTTGGCGTTGGCTGTTACAACCAAACGCACCCTATATTCGGTGATAACCACAAGAACCAAACGCCCCTTTATGTTATAACCCAAACCAACCTAACCCGGCTGTCCCCGCAGCCAACCCGACCCAAACGCACCCTAGTGGTGTTTATACTCGAACCAAACCCGCCCTTGTTGGGTGGCTGCCACCCAAACCCACCTTAGGGTGGTGGCTGCCCCGAACCCAACGCACCCGGTGTGGTGTTACCACAAACCCGACGCACCCCATGGTGTTTTTATCAAACCAAAACGCACCCTTGGCTGTGAACCTGCCAGAACCAAACGGACCCTAGTCTTGTATAACAACCAACGAACACCCCTTTCTTGTGCTAACCCAAAACCGGACGCACCCTTGGGTGGTGGTTCACGACCAACCGAACGCACCCCATAGTGGTGATGTCGAAAAATGATGGTGGTGGTGTTATGGTGATGATGATGATACCGTGGTGGTGGTGGTCACGGGCTGAGACAGCCGGAGGGGGAGAGGAGACCGCGAGTGAGGGCGAGTGATTATGGGGATCGGGTAGATCGGGCTATGAGGAGTATATTTGGTCTTGGCCGGAATACCCGCCGGAAAACTTTTCCGGCGGCGGCGGCATGGTGGCCGGCGGCGGGGAGGGCTCACCGGAATTTGAGAGGAAAGAGATGAAGTGTGTGTATATTTGAGAGATGAAATGAAATAATAATTT
>BQNB010055662.1:15669-35555 GCA_026074375.1 Tanacetum coccineum
ACGTTACGTTTTAGATTTAATTTATATAATGTAATTAATATATATAAGTATTATATTAATTATCATTTCATGATAAGTACATAACGATCGTTAATTAAATAGTTACTTAATGGTTGTTAGCTAACGACCGTTAAATGATTAAGTAAAGGGACTTAGTTGTAAAACCAACCAAATGGAAGGTTTTAGTAACCCCATGGCCGTCCTTAAGCATAGGAAAAGAAGGAAGAGAATTCCTTATTAGATAAGGATTAGGGCTTGTTACTAGTTTCCTAAGTTTGGTTGTCTATATAATGAATCTCATTATTCATTATTTGTATCTGTTGGAAACCTTAGAAAGCCAAACTTCTCTCTCCTCATATCCTCTTGTGAATCCGATCGAACTCTCCTAAGTGAAGGGTTTTCAATTTTGATTTAACAACAAAAGTGTTTGGTTTGTTATCGTGATCTAAGAACTAGCATTCTAATTGAATTGCTAATAAACGTGTATACGAAACCATAGAGGAGTCTTCTTTTAGAATCTTTATGTTGTTTCATAAGGTGGTTCGATTCTAGTCCTCAAATCCAAAGGTGTTTCGATTGATCTTCAATAACCACAAGAAAAGGTAGGGGTGAGCATGGTGCGGATCGGTGCGGATTCTGGCAAAAACCACACCGCATCCGCAATTGTGGTTTTTAAAAAGTAAGAATCCGCAACCGTGTGGTTTTTGAGGTTTTGGTTTTGCGGGTTTTGCGGATTTTAACTGCACCGCACCGCACCATCACTTATGATTTATATAATTAATGTGGATTTTTGCTGTTTTTGGTTTACAATGTTATTTTTTCGGTTATAACAATGCATATATTTAATGTAAACACACACATCACTTAAAATATTATTGATAATATGCACTAGAAGCCTTATAACACACATTAAATAATCAATGTGTCGTTTTCGGTTTTATAAAATTAATGTGCGGTGCGGTGCGGATTTTGTGGTTCGGTTTTACGGGTAAAACCGCAACCGCACCGCATTTTGCGGTTTTTATTTTTTTTAAACCGATCCACCGGTTTTTATCATGGTGTGGTTTTTGTGGTGCGGTTTTTTGTGGTTTTTGTGGTTTTGCGGTTTGCGGTGCGGTTTCTGCTCACCCCTAAGAAAAGGTAAACGAGGTAGTTTCTTGTTTTATGTTAATTAATTGTATGCTATACGGGATCTTATTATCCATTGCGTTTTACTCATGTATATTACATATCTAATCTGTTAAATTTCAACAATGGCATTACGAGCCATTGTATAGTGTAGTTAATTACATAAAAATGCGTAAAATTGGACCTAAAAACGTATGATTAGCATGTTTTCTTGGATTTATTTTTATTCAGTCCTTTGGGTGATTTTTCTTGCTTAAAAATCGAGCAATATGGTCTTTAAAAATTAGTAGAAGAAAACCCTAGGCCGTATGCAATTTTTACGTGTAAATAACACATGTTTACTTACTTTAATTGTCGTTATTTGACTTGTTTACCGTAATTACTTGTTTAATTGATTCTGCATGATGAACACATGTATGTTTATCATGGATAATATGTATTGATATGTTGATATATGATTTATGATTAAGTTTTAATTGTTTAACATGCAAATCCAATGAATACAACTTGTTATACGCATAATTGTTTAATATTTTAGTTGGTTGATTGCATGACACATGTTCACTAAAAAAATCGTATAAGATCAACCGTTAAGAGTTAGACACTGGAATTTTTATGGTAGATCCACGACTCAGTAGGCTACAACTTTGTAGTTTACTGCTAAGGCTGGGGAAGACTCCATCCTTGTCTAGTCGGGGACTAAAGTCGATTGAAATTTTTGATCAGCTTTTTGTGCTATGTGATATATACTTTTATAAGACTTACGCAATCGTATTACTCGATGTATGTAGTCCACTTTCATAGCGAGTGAGAGTCTTATTTAGGTATATATATTGTCCCTAGTTGGCCATTATTAGGTTATCATCGGTTTATCATTTGCATGTGTATTAAGAGTTAATTGATTTGATACTTTTTATATGACTTTTAGTTGTTTATCTTTGCTTTTTATTCTTCTTGTGACTCATATAAATTACAAAGGGTTTTTTGTTATAAAAAAATAAACTTGACTAAAACCTATGAAACAAGATTTATTATAAGTTATTGTTCTTGTGAAGTCTCATGTGTTCATCAAGTGTTGGCTTACATAGTTACATCTCATAATAAACTTAGTGTCCCGCGACGAGACTTGCAAGTACATTAGTTTATAATGTGTTTTTATAAACTAAAGATTTAAAATTTTATTAATGGCTATAATTTGGTGGTTTTGCATCGTTCTACAACGCATAGGTGCGAGGAACATGCAAAGACACAAAACTCCATGGTCTAGGGTTTGAATAATTTCCATGACAAGGCGAATTGCTATGCACTACCTTGTTATTGATTTCTTAGCTATCTAGGGAATCATTCTTTAAATCTCGTGATAAAATGTCACTACTTTAGGTTTGACAACACGTTAAATCGTCAATTTGCTAAAAAGTGTATTGTCACTATTTTATACACATGTATGTATAGTAAATTTAGTGACATCTTGATACACTTAATAAATAATTTAATTGAATAAAGTTTTTATTAATACATATGATACAAAGATGTATGCATGCTTCTAATGCTCCTAATGAGGAATTAGAAGCATGGAATGCTCAATATAATCGTCATAATGAAGTTGCATGTCTTATGCTTTGTAGCATGTCTCTTGAACTTCAAAGACAATTTGAAAACTATAGTCCATATGACATGCTTCAAGAGCTTTAATCTATGTTTGAAAAACAAGCTGGAGTTGAAAGGTTTTACCTCATTCAAACTTTTCATGCTTGCAAACAAGAAAAGGGGCAATCCGTTAGCTCATATGTTCTTAAGATGAAGAGCTATCTTGAACAATTGGAACGTCTTGGTTATGTTCTCCCTCAAGACATTACTATTGGCTTAATTTATAATGGCCTAAGTAATGACTTTTTTGGATTTGTAAAGAACTACAATATGCATAACATGGGAAAGACAATTGGTAAATTAAATGCTATGCTTATTAAGTATGAAAAAGGCTTACCAAAGAAGGTTGATACACCTCAATTCTTTGCAATTCAAGGTGGTAGTGAGGAGTCTGTTAAGACCTCTTAGATCGTTATTAAGACTCGGATTGTTTAGATCTAATATCTAGGATAAATAATAACAATGATAACAATTATGCGGTGGAATATAATGAAGACAATTGTTATTGAACAAGGTTTTTTATTCAAATGTTTCCTTTTTCCCCAAACACAATCTTGGGGCTACACCAACTAACTATCTAACTATGGTGTACACACACACACCTTTTACTATTCAACTCTCATCAGTCGACTCTGCTATATTTAAAACCTATGTCTATGATATCTTTATATAGGGAGAGATCATGACTTACAAAGGAAGTAAATTAATATGATAAGGAAACTATTTAAACTAATTAAATACTTTCCTAATATGATAAGGAAACTATTTAAACTAATTAAATACTTTCCTAATCTTAATCTTGTAGACTTGGACCAAATCTTCATAATACTCTACCAGCGTGTAGAATTCTGATCTGCTAGATTTAGTCTTTATGTTTCATTCTTTTATTTATTTTGTCTCATCAAATCTAGAATCCCAACAGGTAGAATCCATAAACCCAACAAGAAACCGCAAGCTGCTAAGGGAAAAGGAAAAGGCAAAGGCAAGTCTAAGCTAGCTTATGACCCTAAGCCTAAGAACCCTCCACCTGCTAAGAAATAACACCCGACAAAGGACGTGACTTGCCACCACTGCAAAGAGGTAGGTCATTGGAGAAAGAATTGTCTAGTCTACCTTGCTGAGTTGATGAAGAAGAAGAAGCAAGTTGGTTCTGCCAGTACTTTAGGTATCTTCACTATAGAATTATTTTATTTCTCTAATAAATCTTGGGTATATGACACTGATTGTGGTACTCATATTTATAACACTACTCAGGGACTTAGAGGAGAGAGGAAGCTGGAATAAAGAGCTTTATATCTGTACATAGGCAATGGATTACGTGCAACTATAGAAGCTATTAGAAGCTTTGACTTAATTTTACCTAATGGCTTAATTATTTGTTTAGTTAATTGTCATTATGTGCCTACTAGAACTAGAGGTGTTGTTTCAGTTTCACATTTGGTTGATGATGGTTTTGTTCAATGTTTTACGGATTATGGAATTTTAGTTTCTAAAAATAATGTTTTTTATTTTAATGCTATTTCACGTGATTGTATTTATGAAATTGATATGCTTAATCTAGTGCCATATGGTAATTCTATATATACTATTAGCAATAAAAAAGCCAAGCATAACTTGGACTTTACTTATATGTGGCACTGTCATCTTGCTCAACATGATGGGCTTTTAAAATCAACGGATGATGAATCTTTTGACCAATGTGTATAATGCTTATCTGGTAAGATGATAAGGAAACCTTTTCCGCATCAAACAGAAAGGGTTACTTATACACTTGGATTAATCCATACTGATGTTTGTGGTCCACTTAGACATGTGTCAAGACAAGGAACTAGTTACTTCATAACCTTTATTGATGATTTCAGTCATTATGGCTACGTTTACTTTTTTAAACATAAACATGAAGTCTTTGAAACATTTAAGGTCTTTAAAAATGAAGTAGAAAATAAACTCAGGAAGTGGCTCTTCGATGAGATCGGGGAGGCGAATATATAAGTCAAGAGTTTAAAGATTATCTGAAAGCATGTGGAATTTTCCAATAGCTTATTCCTCTATACACACCACAACATAATGGCATGTCTGAGAGGAGGAATCGTACCTTGCTTAACATGGTTCGATCAATGATAAATCTTACAACTCTGCCATTATCTTTTTGGGATTATGCTCGAGAGTCTGCTACTCGCATACTCAATATGGTTTCAACCAAGAAGGTTGATAAGACACCATATGAATTATGGTATGGAAAAGTCCCTAATTTGTCTTACTTAAAGGTCTGGGGATGTGAGGCCCTTGTGAAGTGTAACACGCCTAATAAACTCCAACAAAGATCTGTTAAGTGTATCTTTGTAGGATACCCAAAGGAAACAATGAGTTACTACTTATACTTCCCACCTAAAAACAAAATTGTTGTCACAAGGTATGTCAAGTTCTTTGAAAAGAATCCCATCACTTAAGAAGCCAGTGGGAGGGGTGCAAACCTTGAAGAAATTCAAGATGAAGATACATCACCTTTTAAAAACACCAGCGAACATCATGTTGAAGCAGAAAGTCTCGAACCTCAAATTGATGTTGCTCCTATTCGTAGGTCCAAAAGGACACATCGAGCTCTTGATCGATTATGTCTAAATGTAGAAGTTGAGGAGCATAAGTTAGGGGATCTTAATGAACCTACTAACTATAAATCTTCTTTGTCAGATCCTAAATTTGATAAATGGCTTGATGTTATGAATGCGAAGATGCAATCTATGAAAGATAATCAAGTCTGGTGCTTGATTGATCTTTCTCCTGATGCTAAGACTGTTGGGAGTAAATGACTCTTCAAGAAGAAGATCGACATGGATGGCAATGTACACACCTATAAAGCTAAGACTATGAAGAAACCTTCTCTCATGTTGCCGACATTAGAGCTATTAAGCTTCTTATAGCCATAGCCGCATTTTATGACTATGTGATTTGGCAAATGAATGTCAAAATTGCATTCTTGAATGGTTACCTACATGAAGATGTTTATATGGTGCAACCTGAGGGTTTTGGTGATCTAAAATATCCCAGACTAGTATACAAGCTTTAAAGATCGATTTATGGACTTAAGCAAGCATCAAAAAGCTGAAACAAAAGATTTGATGAGGAAATTAAAAAGTTTGGTTTCACTCAAAATCTTGATGACTCATGTGTATATCCAAAGGCTAGTGGGAGTAATGTTACATTCCTTATCTTATATGTTTATGACATATTGATCATGGGAAATCACATTCCAATATTACAAGATGTAAAATCCTATCTTGGAAAGTGCTTTGCTATGAAAGATTTGAGGGAAGTGGCATATATTCTTGGAATCAAGATCTACCATGATAGATCTAAGCGGTTAATTAGACTAAGTCAAAGTGCATACATTGATAAAATCTTGAAAAGATTTAGAATGAATAATCCAAGCGTGGCAATATCCCAATGCAAGGAATACTTAACTTAAATAAATCACAAGGTGCTTCAACACCTGAAGAGGTGAAGCGTAAGCAAAAGGTTCCTTAGGCTTCGGTTGTAGGATCTATTATGTATGCGGTAAGATGCACTAGACCTGATGTGGCGTTCGCACAGAATATTAATATTCTCAAATATTTAAGAAATACTAGAGATATGTACTTGGTTAATGGTGGGAATCTTGAAGCGGAGCTCAAAGTTACTTGCTACAGCGATGCTGGATTCGAGAGCGATAGAGATGACATAAAATCTCAAGATACGTCTTCGTTTTGAATGGAGGCGCAGTAGACTGGAAAAGCTGCAAGCAAAGTACTACTGTAATGTCCGCTACAAAAGTTGAATACATAACTACAATTATTTCTAGACTTTGCACTGTACCCATAAATATCGAACCTATGAAGATGTATTGCAACGCCGACAATTTTGGTGCAATCATAATAGCCAATAAACCAAGAGTTCAGAAAGGCGCCAAACACTATCCAAGAAGATATCATTACCTTCGCGTGTGCATCGAATTAGGTGAAATCAATCTTCTCAAAGTTCACACAGATGATAATCTAACTGGTCCGTTTACGAAGGTTTTGCCAAAAGGCAAGCTTACTCAACATGCTAGGAGCATCGGACTTCGCCCAGCTAGTAGTTTCATGTAGATATGTGTTTTAGTATTTAGATAAGGGATGTTAAACAATTATTACTTTTATAATGAATTAAAGTACGTGCTATGTTTGTTTTCATTTTTTTTAATAACCCAGGTGTCCGACTTGACATTGCAAGCCGACTATTCCTAGGGTCGACTATCCTTTTTTAATAGCCTGGAGTCAAGGCAGGTGAACCTATGTGGCCAATGGGGGATTAATTTTCTCCTCATGGTTCGAACCCAAGACCTTTAGGCTAAGCACTTCTCGTGAATAATTTGTGTTATTCTAAATTTGTCCATTGTCGATCAACAATATGGGAGTATAGTTGAATTAAGACAAATCTAAGTGATTAATAATATTCTTGGAATATTAAAAGATGTGTCTACCAAACTCACATGATATTCATATGTTTGCATATCGGAGTACCCTAACTAACAAGATATCACTTTATGAATCTGTGTCACCAAGTGAATTTTTTAAGTGATTTTCTTTGCTAATCCTTAGACTTGAGATGCAAGAAGGTCTTGTTTGTGTGGATGTCATTTCTTGTTATAGTTTAACGCTACTTGAATAAGGTAGTTATAAGAACTATTTTCAGAAGTGTCGTGAAGCACATGACTGACACGTGTATTCAATATAGGATTTATTCCTTCAACTAGCTTTTGAAGAATTATGCTACTAGGCCCTTCGTTGGATTAATCAAATGTTTGTGTGGCCGCACCCAAAGTTAATCTAGAAATGTCTCAATGAATTTTGGTAATCTTGATTAGTTATAGAAACGAGAAACACAATCGTTAAATAATGAAATGACATAGATCCATATCCATTTTCAACACGGTATCGGAAACAAAAGGATGGTAAATGATTAAATCATTTAATTGAGACTTTATGAAACTACACTTAAGTATTTCTGGGAGCATTGACGTGTTTCTAGACGCTTACCAATATTATTATATTTATTTGAGATATGTCCAAGTAGGAGCTGTTGAGATATGTTCAGATGACAAATAAATATATGTCCGGAAAGTACGTGATCCTATGGGGTCGCACATGCTACGTTTTAGATTTAATTCATATAATATAATTAATATATATAAATTATTACATTAATTATCATTTCAGGATAAGTATATAACAGTCGTTAATTAAAAAGTTACTTAACGGTTGTTGGCTAATGGTCGTTAAACAATTAAGTAAAGGGACTTAGTTGTAAAACCGACCAAAAGGAAGGTTCTAGTAACACCCCCTGGGTCGGTCTTAAGGCTGGATGGAGTGGGAGTAAACTCACCTAGGCAAGTTTACCACTCACGCGCGAGTGCCACTCTGGTGGTAAAACTCACCTAGGTGAGTTCCATTTCCATGGTGAGTTTCGTATGAATTTGGTGCACACTATGTGGTAAACTCACATATGTGAGTTTGATAAATGTTGGGCCCCTCTCTTTATATATATTGTATTTTAATTAGTTGTGATTGTATGTGGGTATATAGTGGGATATATTTTATATTAAGTGGGTATTTTAATGAAAGGTGAGTTTTAGTGGTAATGTGAGTTCTTATTACGGTTGAAAGGTGAGTTGTAAGGTGAGTTTTATTTGGAGAGAGAAAACTGATGTGGCGCTGATGTGTCAGGTGAGTTTACCACCACCACTCCATCCAGCCTAAGCATAGGAAAAGAAGGAAGACAATTCCTTATTAGATAAGGATTATGGCTTGTTACTTGTTCCCTAAGTTTGGTTGCCTATATAATGAATCCCATTATTCATTATTTGTATTTCTTGAAAACCCTAGCAAGCCAAACTTCTCTCTTCTCCTCTTCTTTTGTGAATCCGGCTGAACTCCCCTAAGTGAAGGGTTTTCGATTTTGATTTAACAACAAAATTGTTTGGTTTGTTATCGTGTTATAAGAACTAGCATTCTAATTGAATTGCTAATAAATGTGTGTGTGAAACCATAAAAGATTCATGTTTTAGAATCGTTATATTGTTTCATAAGGTGGTTCGATTCTAGTCCTCATGTCCAAATGTGTTTTGATTGATCTTCAATAATCGCAAGAAAAGGTAAACGAGGTAGTTTTTTTTGTTTTATGTTAATTAATTGTATGCTATACGCCGCTGCGTTTTACTCGTGTATATTACATGTCTAATATGTTAAATTCCAACACACTAAACTTGTTAAAAAAGTTTACCATAATGAATGACGATAGTATAGATAATATTAGGATTATGATCCTTTCAAGTTTATTAAACATGAGAGGTAATGTTATGCTCTTGTGAGTGTACATTTGAATTAAAATAATCACCGTAAAACATTTATATTATTTTAATTTAAGTGTATAATCACAAGAAGCACAACATTATCTCTCATGTTCAAAATAAACTTAAGAGGATCGTAATCTATGAATCTGGATTGATTGAGAAGGATTTTAGATTGAGAAGATTGAGAAGTAATCTTGGCCATTAATCATGTTAAATCAAAATAAGGGTATATCTTTCCCATTTCTTACAAATCTATACGAAGTAATTTATATGTAACCTCCTTGCTCATTTTGTTATTTTTCTTTTCTTCACTTCTGTTGACGTAAGTGTGTACGCATTTCAACTACTTGTTCCATTCGTATCATTTTTTTATTTTGAAGATTAATGCAACAATGACCACTTTTTATATTCTTTAAAATAATTTATTGGTAAATCATTAGCACCAATCAGTAAAGATTTAAATTTCTTATATAAACTCGATTTGTATCGATACAAAGAGATAAACGATTATTGTCAATATTGAATCATAAAATTATTTTGTTAATATCCATCGCATAAGTGAAATAGCGTTTGAATGACGTAAATATGAATCGTTACATTAATATTGAATCAATGACGTAAATATGAATCGTTACATTCATAGTGAATCGTATTGCAATTGTGAATCATTATTGTCTGAGATGTTAAGAATTTATAAATAATAAAAAAGGATAGACTTATAGTGAATCATCGTATTTCGGTATGTACGGACTCAAGAACAACGACCCTATCAAGTAAATCATTGATTCACTATTACGATTATGAATCAAAATGAAAACTAACAAGCTTTTTTACTTATGATTCTTTTATTCTAGTATAATTCACTTATTCAACATTACTTTGTATTCAAACTATGATTCAAAATAAAACATACGAAAAAAATACGAACTTATTGGACAAGTTCATTTAAAATATCCGAAAAAATGAATCATATATTTTAATAAGATTGCCACATATAAAAGCAATAAAAATATGAATCATATTATTGCTAAAAAGTTTATTTAGATTTTCTATACAATGACAGTGATTTAATTGATTAAAAAAAGAACCTAGGTTACTTCAAGAAGAAAATAACAAGCAGTTACGAATTCTGCTTAGATCACTGGGAACAGTAGTGCCGTGGGGAAAAAGTGCAGCCCAGTGTTACTCACTACATTTTTCTCAAGGCACCAAAACCCACGAATCCCACCAGCACATTCGTATGGGTAACTTTGGCAACCTAGAAAATCTAGTGCCGATTGAATTGGAATTTTTTTTTTTTTTACATAAAATTAAAAATACATAATATTAACTAAAATTAACTTCATTCATTTAAAAAAAACATATTACAATAAAAGTAAAAACATAAAAAAGATAATACGTAAACAAGAAATAAAAATTACAAACTAGTAGTTACAAAGCCATATATTGTTCATACTCTTGACGTGGTATGTATGCCCTCTTTTTAGGACTCGATCTCGATCCCGTTCCCGATCCCGATCCACCGGCTTCTTGTTCACACAAAGCCATATATTGTTCATACTCTTGATAAGAACGAATATATCGCTCCCGGTCGTCTTGAAAATAAGCATCATAAGTTTCTAAAGTGTTTGCGAAGACGGGATAGTTTGGATCCATATTTGAAAGAAAAGTGAGTGTTTATTGATATGTAAATGAAATTGGAAGAGTGTGTGAAAAAATGGAAAAATAAGGAGGTATTTATAGGATTTTTGGGGTATAAATTCAAAAAAAACGGATATATTCCTTTCCCCCAACGGTCAGATTTAAAAAAAAAAAAACCTGGGCTGGTGGTGACGGCGCGAGAACGAACGGCGCCACCGAGGTAACGGTGCGCCGTTGGTTTTCTGGCGCCGTTGGTCTTGGCACCACCTTCGGCGCCACCGTACCTCCTTCTCTAAGTGTACAAAGAATGTAATAACCATTTACGGATGGTTAAAATGGGTTCATTTTGCTAGCCAACTTTAGCATAAATTCATGCGAGCAGAAAAACTGAAAATCGAAACCGAATCGAACCGGATTTGCCAAAATCGAACCGAATCTAACTACAAATTCGGTTTTCGGGTTGGATATAGGTTTGACAATCTGAACCGAAAACCAAATTTATATAAATATACATCTTTTTTATATATTTATATATATAAAGACCCTTGTAATTTTGTTGGATGATGGAGCATATTATATGAAACCGCCTTCAAGAATTTGTTCACCAACGTTTGAACAAATGGACTTTTCAAAGTCAATGGTCATACTTGAACTTTCACAAAATCTTACAATCTCTATTACGAATCATACAAAAAAAGAAAATATTAAAAATTAGCCCCGCCATAACGCATCGCCCAAAAAAAAACCACCGAAACGTAAAAAAAAAATATTATTCGGGAAAAAATTAGCCCCGCCGCAACGCGCGGGTTCTTTTGCTTGTGATGTAACAATTCTCAAAGTCCATTTTTGGTTAGCTAATCACAAATATATTCAAAGTCCATGTTCACATTTAGATTCCTTTTGTGCCTCTTAATAAGGCACCAAGTTTTCACAATTAACCACAAGAATGTGTAGCTCTCTTAAAGTTTTTCAGTAGTCGATTTGATGCTATGGTGGTGTGTTAATACAGTACGAAACAATTTTTAGTCTGTGAAACACGTTACGTGCTCTGGCAAAACCTTTGTGTACCTTATAATTTGCAGTGGACTGGTATAATTAAATGATGAGGTTTGGCCTAGCAACAAGGTCTAAAAATGAAAATACCGAACAATAAAATGATGTTCAATGATAGCGTATCCCGAAATGTTGATTTCTAAATCTTAATTTAAGCAAGTTAAATAGCTGCGCTTACATCTCAAAAGCCGCATAACATACTTAAAGAGGTATCTGTGTAGACGTTGCACCAATGCATTCATGACACATAGCCTCAAGTACAGTTGGACTAACAAAAGCATATGCATACGGAGTTTGAGTTAGTTCGTTAAGAGAAGTGAGCATGTACACAAAACCAACTAGCTACTTGCAAGTCAAGTGTTAATCCTTTCTACACTGCCTTTTTGGTAATGTTCTAAGTTGTTGCACCGTACCTGCTGCATCTTTAGGCTTACTTTGGTACTGCCTTTTCTTCTTGGGTGCTGGTTTCCCCTTGCAAGTATCACCCGTTTGTTGTGAAGATTCCACTATGACTCGGGGTCCTTGTATATCTTCTTCGGGAATATCACCTGCTGCATTTTTAGGCTTTCGTTTGTACTGCCTTGTCTTTTGTTGTGGTGATATCTCATTGCATGTATCTCTAATTGACTCTGAAGATTCAGCTATGGCTCGGGGCCCTTGTATTTCTTCTTCTGGAATATCACACAGCCTCTCTGGTCCACTTCTGTGTTGTCTCACCCTACTTACTTTCGGTGAAGATACCACTTCAACTCGCGGTTCTTGTATCTCTTCTTCTGGCATATCACACTTGCCATTGAAGGGCATCATATAGCAAAACCTTTAAAAGAAACTCACTCCACTTAACAATTGGTAAAAGAACAAAAAAGGTAAAGTAATTCTGCATATTAAGCCCTAAGAAATTCCAAGAGTAAACATTTTAAGCATTGTATGTTGGTTGTGTGCTATATAAATACTAGTACTTGAATCTAAAGTCTATGCTATTGATATGAGCCATGAGGTATCCGTATACTGTATACAGATAACTCATACTTGTCATCTCTATAGGCTATTAAACTTTTAAGCATCTTTTTCAGCTATTGCGCTTGACGATAAATACCTCTAACCGCTAGTAACTTATTGTTTACAAACACGACTACCCACAATCAGTAATTTAATATTCTATTTGAAAAGAAGAAATAAAAAAAAACAGATTATGAATATACCATTCTAAGTAATGTCTTGCTATCAAATTTAGGGTCCAGCATCCTCCATTGTCTACACATGTTGCACTGCGCCCATTCATGATCAGGCCTAATCTGAGATCCACTTGTTTCCTAGATCACCAATGTAACAAAAAAAACGAAATATATCAATAATATATGGCAAAATAAAATACATATTAACCATATCAGAACAGCCAATGTCTTGAATCTGGAACCATATTTTGACTAAAAAATGTCAGCATTGGAACGTACATCAAAATAATAATATAGGGAAAAGGGGGGGGGGGATGTGTGTTGTGTTTCCATTCGAAGCAGTATTTTTCTAAGGTTTCATAACTTCGTAAATATTAAGATATGTTACACAAGAAACTGAACTACTTAAACAATGTCACCTTCTGTAAAACCCTACCATAATGGCATAATGTATAAAAAAGTTACACCGCATATGTCAAATTCTGACATAACAAACATAAGAATAATTTAAATAGTAAAACACAAATTTGAGTGAAGACAAACAATTAGCCGTAATGGATATAAGAAATGAATGAAGGAATTTCCATTTTAAACCTTGTCAGAGAGTGTGCTCCATGTATCAATATCTGGCCTTTCACCGAGCCAAATCTTCAAGCTGATCATAAGCTTTGCAATCTCCTTAATTGTTGTTGTTGGGTACGCACACCACATCACCACCATCGTCCATGAATAATAACCCAGGCCCGAACAGAAGGAATTAGTAGTTATACTTGTTCAACGGAAAATCGGGCGAGTATCAAATTTAAAACTTGAAGCATAGAAAATGTACCATCACTTAGTGACATCAATGAACCAATAATCCCAATGACTCATCTTCACCAGTATGTGTCATCTCCCCAACCAGTTGTAAGCCTATAAATAATAAAAACGAAATTCTGGTAAACAGCATAACCGAACAACCCTTGACATGAAACAGAACAAGTTGTACTCAACAAGAAGCTAGAATGCAGTTTCGACCCTTACTCGGAGAATGGGGCAATTATGGGTTGAAATTTCAGAAATCTATTATTCTAAGCTTACAACCTGCTAAATCGTATTTATTCAAAGATTGATAAGTTTTTTTAATAGACCATATTAGCTTGAAAGGTGGATTAGTATTGTAAAATTATCGTTTTTCTCATCATCATTAACGCAAACTGAAACATGGATTAAAACGTGTTCATAGTTACCCATCCCGACCATATTGCCATCTCAACCAAAAATGGACGAACATATTAACCATTGAAGATTAGCGGGAATCAAAAGTCACCTCGATCAACCGCCCATGCCAATATAAAAAAATTCCACAGCTTCTTTGCTCCAAATCGTATTGAATATGTCCAAGCACGAGCTGAACTGGTTTTTCTGAAACAGAACCCTTCTGTATGCTGGTGTTGTGTAGAAATCTTGCTAGAGGGCGGGATTTAACCTGTTGCAAGTGTCTACCTATTGAGTAATCTTGTTTGGTTCATGATAGACACATGTATTGGTTTGCGTTAAACTGACAATTTACCAGTGTCCCTTGAACTTTTATCCCATTCGTGATCTAAGAATAAGACTTCCAATAGATCTGAGTGAATAGTCTAAACGAACCTAAAAACCATGATGAAAAAAAAAACATTTTACATACAAACAAACAGATTGATATTATATTAATTCTATAAAAAGATGAGGGATGATAGACACCGGGTTGAATCGAGATCTTGCCCTGCGTGACCGTATAAAAAATGCCGCCTGAATAATGAACTACGCCATTCAATCCAGCAATCCCATTCAAGGAGTATTCGATCCACATTGCTTAGAATTTCATATGTACAACTTGTGTTCCTGTAGCGCTGTTTGTCAATCAGTGCTATTTTTCACCGATAAATATTTATTGAATGTGAAAATCGAATGTAAGCAAATTGCACTTTGCTGAAGCTGTATCTGGTTAGTTGGAGCAAATATCCCATAAGATGTCCATTTCGAGCATAGGTGACAATCGGAATCTCAGTACTCTGTAGCAACAAGATCATGGCAAACAAGTTTAAATGTCACAACACCATACATATGAATTTAAAAAATACACAGCAGATTCATACATCTTTTCCATCATTTAGTGTTCGTGAAAGAAAAGCAATAGATCTGGAGTTAGCAGTCTGGGTAATAACCAATGCATCTTTCCCGAGCCCCATCGCTGCATGCTGGATACAGTATCAAAGATCATGAGAGAAACAACCATAAGGATTTAAACAGCAAATTTTTGGTCACAAAAACTCCATTTTAATAACAATAGTTTAGAAAGTTATAGCCATCAAAACACACTTTTGCTGAGTTTCAACCCATTAATGGTCAAATATAACTTAATTTTAACTAAAAGAAACGAGCATTACCATAAATCCAACACCGTATCTTCCAATACGATTAGGATCATGTATATCCGGTTGCTTGCGGCCAAACATTACCATCTTTGAGATGTCATCATGGCCATCCCATGACCATTATCTACAACTGCCAGCATAGGAATTTTATTCCCAGAACTACCTATCATCTCAATCGAAAATATCCATTCTAGATAAAAACATACTGAATTTAGTTTTAGCATATATTTTATATATGAACATGATTCAGTATCAAATACAAATTTATGCTATAGAAGTGGGGTAACATTGTAGCTTTGCGCATTTTGAATTGTCCACAAGTTCACAATAGCAAAGCACCAAAAGCCACTCTGAATGGAATTGAGATAGGGTACGAAGATAACTAGGAGTGTGTACACTTAATTCCTTCTTCGGAGTAGTTTGTCCCTTTGCAAAAGACTTTCTCGTTGTTACGTTTTTCAACCTCGATTCTTGTGTTGATTAACTCTACTTCCTTGTTGGAATCAGAGAAGGGTCTCTTATAGTTTTATTTCTGCTATATAACTCCATTTCACACCAAGCGCGTATCTTCAAATAAAACTTCTGAGTTTTGTAATCTAACTTCATTATTATTGTTTAGCCCTGTGAAGAAAGAAAACACAAAACAAATACTATTAAACAAAAGTTAGCTAAAAGAAAAGAGAAAACGGTGATGGGTTAAACTGCATGTTACATTTCAGCAAAAAAAAATAAAAAATCATTTATATGAAAATTAGTCAACTTGGATAGTCAGATAATATTGGAGTGATTATGTCAAACCAATAAAATCACAGAAAGTATTCGATAAAAGCGGAATGGGAGGCGTATCCAAGTGTTTACATATATGAGACTGAAAAAGGAAGTTTCAGCAAATCATCCAAACCCATTACGACCCATTTTGACCTGCTTTAATAGTATGAAAAAAGAAGACTTGGATTGTTTGTGCTAAATTTGACTCTCTATTAAAGTATTAAGAAGGGTTGAGTGGAGTCTAATTAAGGAAACATACATGTCATTGTATTAGTATGCAGTTATGTATCAGATTGCAGAGTCAAATTAGTTAAATGATTTTGCATATTAAAACTAATGAAACGAAGACTTAGATATTTAAACAATCCCTCCACATCCAATAAGAAAATACACAGAAGAAGAACAAACCAACTGACCATGATTTCGCTTCGGAATGAAACTAATGCTCTTTAAACCATCTAGATCTAAGTGTTTAGAAATCAATAAGTGCAATTAAGATAACATCTACTAATCCTTTTTGTACAACTTAGACCGTTTGCAGCCTAACTAAGTAGCACAAATGTGAGTGCTATGAATATTCTAACAGGTTACTTAGTCATTGCTATAACCTTGTTATTCATCTATATGGTAACTTACGACAAATATCGATAAAAAATTACTACAACATTCCAAATACCTGTTTTATACAAGTAATCAAGTTTAGTGACACACTACTGCTGGTAAAATAGTAAAGTAATCATATCCAATAAAAAGTAACATAGAAAAATAATAGAGTAAAGAATTATCAAAAGCGTAATTGACCTATTTGAAGTGAGTCATCCGACGAGTCTGCCATTATGGAACAGCAACACAGTAAATGAAAGCCAAGTTATTTGAGGTAATATGAAAGAGTGTTGCAATAATCTTAATAACGAAATAAGCAAATATATCCAACTAAACAAAAGAATAAAGAACATATCTAAAATATTTATCTAATCTTGATCAATAACATAGGAGTACTCAATCGCATATATAAACAAGATTCACAAAAAGGCCATAAATGAAGTAATATGTCGAACTATTTGAAACATTTTGTCAGTTTGAATACATAAAAATGGTACTACTGAATGGTTGAAGCCATCATTCAAAGTTTATAGCCTAATAGACCCAAGTTTCAAGCAAGGAAATTTTATTTGCCTATAGTACTAAAGTTCAAACAGTTATTTGTCAAAACAAATTTATGAAACTAGCAGGGATAAACACATATTAAAAAAATAAGAATTTTTTTCTCTTTTGACATATTTTCTTAACATGATCACACAATACTAAGGTTCAGACTAATGGTATGTGACCCACGGGTGATACACCCCTTCAAACGTGGACCACCGCCCGTTGACGAGTGACTGGGAGGGATTGGGATGATGTGACGCTGAGTTGGAGGAAACAAAGGGATGCCATTATGTCTCATCTAACATGAACACTTTTTTTTCCTTTACCACTATGGACTAAAAAATAAACAAACACACACCAATTTTCTGGACAAAAGATTTTTTCAGATCAGTAGCAAAAAAGTTACTGATACTTTATTTTATCACTCTTAAAAAAAACACAAAAATGGTCTATAACTACATCCATCCATGCAAGATGAACAAAAGACAAATCTTTAAGAAAACCACAACTAGATCTACAAGAAAATAAGCCCAAAACTTGAACAAAAAGAGAAGAACAAATATTTCCCAAAATGGCAAAAAAAATGCAAAGACCCTCAAAAAGCTTATATGTCCAAAAACAGCAAACATTTCTACAGAAACAAAGAAAATGCACATTGTGGGTGTAAATATGTACAAGAACCATAGCTAAAACATAAAAGCATACTAATACAAAAACTAACATTTACTCATGTCAAGATAGTAGAAATATGTACCCTTTTACAAGAAGCTAGCATCAAGCTGGAGTAACAAAAAAAAGACTTGTAAAAGTGAACAAGTGAAGGAGTTCTAGAGGAACAAAAAAGATGGTTGTCTGAGAAAATGATGAGTGTTGTTGAAGATGGGAATTATACATAACAAATGGTGTGATCTTGTACCATAAAACTGCCCCTGTAAGTCTGAAGAAAATACAGCTATGCTTTAAATGGAACTCTGTATGTAAAATTGATTAAGCTATTTCATTAAAGGTTTTTCTTATAAAATAAAAGGTAAAAGCAAAAAATACTTATCTACTCTCCCTGATA
Source organism: Tanacetum coccineum (assembly GCA_026074375.1). Lineage (NCBI taxonomy): Eukaryota > Viridiplantae > Streptophyta > Magnoliopsida > Asterales > Asteraceae > Tanacetum > Tanacetum coccineum. The sequence goes on from BQNB010055662.1 coordinate 34,060, forward strand.
ACTCATTATACTTTTTGAACTTTTAAATGTGCCATTATGCTTAATGACACATCAGCTTTTGACCGGGAACTTGAAATAGTTTTCTTTATAACCGGTTGACACCGTTATATGTGTAACGTTAGTCGTTTAGCTAACGAACGTTTGCAACGTTAATACTTTATACTAGCGATCGTTTGTAATTATTTTTAAAAATATACACACGTTTATATACACGTTTTATTATACCTTTTTTTTGGTAAAGGGTTTCCCCAGCAAATATATTAACCAAAATAAACAGTTAAGTACAAATGGAATGTGGCAGAAAGTACCACATTAACCTCAAGCTGCACACAGCTTGTTAAACAAGTGTTTTATTATACTTTTTTATATAAGTTTTTATGTACGTTTTTATACACACATTTTTATATACGTTTTTATACACGTTTTTATACACGTTTTATATACGTTTTAATATACGTTTTTATACGTGTTTTCAACACGCCTTTATATGTTGGAAATTTAGTGCAACTATGGGAATCAGGTCATACTTGGAAATGGGTTTTGAGGTACGGAGTGTATACCCATCAAGTCACTGATTTTCCCCGACTCAGTTAGTGGTAAGATTAAATGGGTGGTTAAAAATATTTAAGTGACAGATTTGACTACATTAAATGTTTGTAACAACTTTTGCCTATTTAAGTCACTGATTTTCCCCTCAATGGTATGTCTGATTTTTTATTTGATATTTACCAGAATGTTGAATCTTCCAAAGAACTATGAGATTCTTTGGAGGCCAAATATATGGCCGAGGATGCATCAAGTAAGAAGTTTCTTGTTAGTAATTTCACAAATTACAAAATGACTAATTCAAGACTAGTCTTGGAACAATACAATGAACTTCTTGGTATACTTGGAAGGTTTACACAACATAAGATGAACATGGATGAGGCCATTCATGTCTCTTGTATCATTGACAAACTCCCTCCTTCTTGAAAAGATTTCAAGCACACCTTGAAACATCTCAAGGAGGAGTTAACTCTTGTTGAGTTGGGCAGTCATCTACGTATTGAGGAGTTCCTCAGGGTGCAGGATAGTGACAAGCCAAATGGCAATAATGTTGTTGGTCCTTCAGTTGTCAATATGGTGGAGCATAACAACTTCTCCAGGTACAATGACAGCATAAACAGCATGATAACACAAGTGTTGATCCTAACAAGAAGGCAAAACCTACTTGTTGGAAATGTGGCAAAACTGGTCACATTAAAAGGAATTGCAAGAGTGATAATGTTGGCAATAAAGCCAATGGATCAAGCATAAATGGTTCAGTGAGTGGTTCAAACAATACACTGAAAGGTCAAAATATGTTTAATAAATCTCTTCATGTTTATTATGATTCATTCATAGACTTAGCCTTTTGATTTACCGTGTTAAAAAGTTCAACTTGACCTTTCATTTGTTCTATTACAAACAATATCATAGCATCTTTGTTTTGTTCAGAAGGATGAACATATTAATCA
>BQNB010055663.1:0-39011 GCA_026074375.1 Tanacetum coccineum
GAGGACCAGCCTCTACCTGCTGATGCCTCACCTACAGCCTTATTACCGGGCTATGTGGCGGACTTTGACCCAGAGGAGGATCCGAAGGAGGACCTCGAGGAGGATCATGCTGATTATCCCGCTGACGGAGGGGATGATGATGATGAGCCCTCCGATGACAACGAAGATGATGATGATACTGATGATGAGGATGAGGAGCCCTTTGAGGTCGAGGATGATGACGAGGAGGAGGAGCACCTAGCTCCGGCCAACTCTTATGTTGTACCTATTGTTGACCCTGTTCCCTCAGCTGGGGATACAAAGGCATTTGAGACTGATGAGTCTGCACCTACACCCATATCACCTCAGACTAAGGTCCCCTTTACTCAGACACGTCTCTGTAGGGCACGAAAGACTGTCAGATTTGAGCCACCTATGTCACCATCCATGGAGGCACGTATTACTGAGTATGCTGCCGTACCTGCACCACCATCACCACCATAATCTCCACTATCACCTTGGTCACCTCCACTATCTCAGATTCCCTTACCACCACTACCACCTCCACCATCATCACTACATTTACCACCACATGTACCCACATCATTACCGTTACCATCATCACCACTACCACCACTACAAGTCTCACTATTCATACCACTACCAGCAGACCATAGGGAGGACATTCCCAAGGTCGAGTTACCACCTCGTAAGAGGTTATGTCCGACTGCTCCCACATCGAGGTATGAGGTGGGGGAGAGTTCGACTGCTGCTCCTAGACCTACTAGAGGTCATAGAGCGGATTATGGGTTTATCGGCACTACGAATGCCGAGATCAGCCATCGGAGAGTCAAGGAGGATGGCTATGGCTTTAGGGATGTTTGGGTAGACCCAACAAAGGCTGTTGGGGAAGTAGCATCGACGACCCTCGAGGGGGTCAATGCTAGAGTGACCAAGCTTGCTGCGGTTCAGGAGCAGGACACACAGGATGTTTATGATGTGATAGAGGATACTCAGGATAGACAGACTTAGTTATTTCAGAGAGTTGATGGATTGGTCGAGGATAGACAGTTTCACTATGAGACTGCACGACTGTTGGATCAGGAGGCCCTGGTTTCCCGAGAGGCTTGGGCACATTCTGTTGGGTTGAGTTTGGCAATTCACTATGAACTGCAAGCATATAGGACTCATACCCAGATGCAGGATTTCCATATCGCCTCATAGGATTCACTGATGACGACATTGATTACACATGTTTCATCACTGCAGGGACAGTTATCAGCAGCATTGGGACAGATTCAGGCACTTCAGGCTAGAGGTCAGACTCATGCAGATGATCGCGAGGGTGCTGGTAGTTCTGCCTAGGTTTACACTTCTCATGTCGTATTCATAGCTATCATTATGTTAGCCGGCTAAGTATTATGGGTTTTATGCCCAGCTAGCACGGCAGTAGGACTTGTATTTTCATTTCTTGTATCAGACAATCATGTATGTTTTCCAGTTATATATGATGTGTTGTATTATGTCATGTCGATCTCAATTCTGTTATGTGTTGTGATCCCAGTCATGTTATATAATCACTGTGTGATGTGATCTTGTTATATATAATGTATTGTATTATGTTATGTCGATCTCAATTTTGTATGTATTGTGATCCAAGTCATGTTATGTAATCACTGTGTGATGTGATCTTGTTATATATATGTTGTACCCATGTCATGTTGTGATGTTTATGAAAACTCACGTGTTTTATATTGTTGTGATTTAGAACAATATGTCGCCAAGAAGAACCTCTGCTACTACTGCAAGGGCTGCTGCTACTGCTGCAAGGGCTATTGTTGTTGTGGCTGCTGCCCCTATGACAGCTGTTGCTGTTGAGCAACTAATCAAAGCAAGAGTGTATGCGGCACTTGCTAACCATGAAACTCTTCGAAATAGCACTAATGGTCATGGCGACGGAAGCCACAATTCTAACACTAGAATTAGAGGAACCGTACGCACTCCCCGTGAGTGTACGTATAAGGATTTTCTGAATTGCAAGCCCCTTACTTTTAAGGGTACTGAAGGAGTGGTTATGCTATCACAATGGTTTGAAAAGATGGAATCAGTGTTCCATATCAGTAACTGTGCTGTGGAGAATCAAGTTAAGTTTGCTACATGCACTTTCCTTGGAAATGCTCTGACATGGTGGAACTTCCATATGAAGACTGTCACTCAAGATGTTGCTTATGCTATGGACTAGAAGGAACTAAAGAAGATAATGACAGTCAAATATTGTCCAAGGCGTGAAATCAAGAAGTTAGAAATTGAGCTCTGGAACCTTGATATGTGAGAAATCACATATCTGTTTTATATCAAAAATGACCCATAAAAGACAAAATTGTGCTTAAAATGCTTGTATATTGCTTGTTTTGTCTTTGTGATTGTATAGGTATGGATATAGCAAAAATCACAAGAAGACGGTTCAAAGTTCGTTTTTGTTTTTTTTTTTTTTTTGGGTTTTTTTTTTTTTCAGGACAAACATGGACACGAGACGAAAAGAGTGCTACAAAAGTCAGGGATTGATAGCAAGTAAGGTCAAAAGTCAACTATTAGTCAACCCTTGGTCATCTTTGGTCAACTCACAAGGACAAAAACCTTAAATCTTACCAAAACAACACCTCATTGTTTAAGCCTATTTTTCACAAAAGTCCTAAAATACCTAACGGTCGTTATCTCATTTATACCATAAAGGATATCGCTCGTTTTCTTTAATAACCCAAATCCAAAAACCGTTACCCTTTACCCGAGCCCCCAATACACACCATTGCCAATATCTTATTTTAAACCCAAAGTCAAATGCCCATTTCCCCGAGTCAACCCCTCCAATCGGTTAAAAAAGGCGCCAAGATGCTTTTATTATTAACCCATCGTCTCCAAAGATTACTCAGTCAAATCAAAGGGAGAAAATGTAAAGTTGGGAAGTGGCTAGTATTTCGTGTACCCAAGCAGTGATGTGGCTCAAAGAAATGTATACAAGAGCTCTATTGGTAATCCCCAAAAGGTCATGACATGCGGGCATGGAAAAGAAACACACGGGGAAATGGATTTTTACACTAAAGTTAGTGCAAAAGAAGTACAATGAGCTTGACACACGGGATGCCACGTTGGCAATCCGTGTGCTCACTCATTTAATCCAACGGCTCAAAGTTAGGATCTAATAATTGTCTTGAATGAAGGAAGAGATTATGGGAGCGTATAACAAACTCAGGACCTAGAAGCATCCTTTGAAGGCTATAAATACAAGCTCACTCCTCACACACATCATCTCCCTTTCCCTGCATTTTTTTAGGTTTAAGTAGCTTATGTAATTTTTGGTTTTAAATGTATTTTCCTTTTTAAGCTCTTGTAATTTCAATTTTCAAGTCTTGTAATTTGTTTTGAGTATTAATAGAATTAAAATTTTAGTTTTCACAATCTGTTTTTACTTTAAAGCTTTTATATAACTTAAATGTTTTTGGTTACTGTTACATAAGCTCTAATAAGCTCATCATAAGCTCTCTGAGTCTATAAGCTCAGATTGAGCTCAAATAAGCAATCTAATTTACTAAAACCCTTAAAACTAGCCTAATACTTTTGCTAAATGGAAATAAGCTATTTGGATGATAAGCTTACAATGGAAGAGCTTATAGCACTTTACTAGCTTATCCTTGTGATAAGCTAGAGCTTGTAGACAACTCTTTGAGCTTATTTAGCCTTTGTTTAGCTAAGGCCTTGGTAAGTCTTCTTTTATCTTCACTGTCTTTAACTTTCTAGTTTGAATCTGCTTATTAAGCTTATCTACTTGCTTATTTGTGTTTATAATTGATTTTTATATCTTATTAGTTATGATTGATCATCTGTTTTTGATTTCTATAGCTTAGATCTTAGTTGTTCATAATTTGTCTTAAAAATCTATAAAAATCAGAAAATAAGTAGCATAGTTGGTAACTTATAGATTCTGGCTTATTTGATTATTGTTATAAGTTCATTTAAGTTGTTAAAAGCCTTTTGATATCTGGTATTCAAACTTTGCTCACCAGATCTCTATTTCATAAGCTTAAATAGAACTTAATGATTTTAAAGGAGTGTTTGGCATAACAGTACTAACCACAAGTTAGTACTGTTATTGGCCATTTGGTCTTTTGAAATCAGTACTAATCTCTTAAATAAGTTGTTAGAACAAGTTTTTTTTAAGCTAGATTAGTTTCAAACAAGTTTTCATTAGAAGATTTAACATAAGTTTTAATCTGTCAAATGTTACTTGGATTATAAGCTTGAGTAGATTCTAGTGATTGTCTAAGCCTCCTTTGTTCTTAGTTTGTGTTTTTAAAAGTGTTAGAATGGTTTTCTTAGTCCCGCACTTTGTCTAATTAGATTGTGTCAAAATTGTGCAAACTGCATCAGCAGTTTTAATAGACAATATAGCCTTTTTCCAATCAATTTTTCAGAAGGCAAAACTAATTTTTAGCTTTTGATTTTTAGTGCACAACTAGTTTATAGGCTAATCTAGGTAGAATAGGGCTTAGTTTAGCTTAATTAGCTTATGTGCTTATCTGTTTTTAGCTTTTAATTAGCCCATATATCTTTTTAGTTCAATAACCAAAAGTAGAGTAAATGAATTTTCAGCTGTTTCAATTAGCTTTTTCAATAAGCTTTTGATTTTAAAATTAGTTTTTAAAAGTTGTCTTAAGCAGATTTTAGGTCAAGCTTTTAGAATGTATAAGCTAGGCTAACATAAGATTCTATTAGAAAGCTTAAAAATAAGCTCAAAGTGCCCTTAAGGCCTGTTTGGTTTGCAGTTTTGTTCCAATTTCTTTTTCAGCTTATTATCTTCTTCTTTGCTTATTTCTAGTTCAATCCAGCTTATTAGAATAGTTATAGGTTGCTTTTAGCTTTTCAAGTTTTGTTTTAGCATTTTTTTTTAGTTTTTGTGGCTTATTAAGTTTTGAAAAATACCAGAAAATATAGTTAAGTGTACTCTGTTAAGTTTTAAGGTGTTTTACAGCTTATTTAGTGCTTTTCAACAATAATTTCTTTTATTAAAGTTGTTTGTTTTTAGGTTTTCTACAACTTTGCTTTTATAAGTTTTTAAAAAAAAGGGAAGATGGAAATCGGGGGTGAGCAAGGCTCGAACCCCCGACCTCAACATCCTCAACCCTTATAAGCGCCTCACACCACACACCTCTAACCAACGTGCCCTGGGGTCTTTTTCGTTATAGCTTCACAACATTTATTATTTGGATACGTTTTTCCCTTATTAGGTTAATAAGCTGTTTAAGCTTATTTCGTAGCTTATTTGATAAGCAGTGTAACAAAGCTTATTTTTCCTAGGTTCTTATTAGTTCAAGCTATTTTCTTTAATTTTTTAAAAAATTTTATATTTAGTTTAGTATTTTTAAACATTTTTTTTATTAAAAACTTTAAAAAATCATAAAAAATAAAAAAATAATCAAAAAAATATAAATTTTTTTTATAAAATTTTCTTTTATCATAAAGTTTCTAGGAAAATTACTTTTGTTCTTGTAGGGTTAAAATTGCAAAATTTCGATTTTTAAAGAACGGGATTCGTTCTCGTTCACGTTTTTCGTGTTTTTAAGCTCATTTCAACTCCGTTTTTGTTTTAGTTTTCTTTAAACTTACTTTTTAGTCAATTAGAATCTATTAAAAGATAAAAATTCATATTAGGTTTAATTTTGAAAATTTAGGGTTTTTAACCGCCGTTTAGGGTTCCCGTTTTGCGTTTTTAGCTAAAGTTTAATTTCCCGTTATTAAATTTAGGTTTAATTGTTCTTTAATTTGCTAACTTTTAGGATTTTAGGAAACAAACCATCTTTGAACCAATTCAAATCATTGTCCAAACAACAAACGTGGTCTCAAATTCATAAATCTTCGAGGAATACGACCCGGTAATCACTTACCGGTAAATATACGTAGTATTATATATTATCGTGTGATTTTTCTAACTACCTTTGTCCTTAAGGGTAGTTTGGGAATTTATATTATTATTATATTTTATTAATACGTGTATAAAATACCAATCAAGTTTTTGGCGCCGCTGCCGGGGATTTGTGATTAAGATTCTTTCGTTTGAAGTTTGTCGATCGTGATTTGGAGAATCTTTCGTCTTCGAAAGTTACGCTTTTAAGAAAATCAAAAAATTAAAAATAAAAAATTTTATTAAAAATATAAAAAGTAAAAAATATATTTTTCTTTTCTTTTTAGTATAAGTAAAAGATAAAAAACAAAAAGACAAAAATATTTGCTCTTCCGGATTTTTCAATTCTTCTCGTTAATTTGTGAATATAAAAAGTTACAAAGTTGGTAAAAGAACACCAACAAATAATACCTTCAATTGAGGTATTATCCAGCAATAAGTTCCCGAACCAAAGATTAAAATTTTTTACCGTTTGTGTCACTAACGAAAAATGCGCACCTCTTTTGTAAAATTTATTTTACTTAAGAGGGTTACCCTAAGTTAGTTGATTATTCGGTAAACAAAAATATTTCATTTTCTCGTTTCTTTTATCATTTCTTTTGTTTGTTTAGTGCATGCGCACTAGAAATTCCTATTTTCCAAATAATTCAAACGTAACCATTCCGAGACGTCGAAACAAAGGACGTGCTCCTAACATAGTCGAACCTGAGATTCGAACTATTGTTGTAATGGTGGAACGTACGATGGAAGAGCTACTCCGGGCACCCACGGAAGGGTACGGAGAAGCTATTGTTTTACCGGAAATCAATGCGGATCACTTTGAGATAAAGACGAATTTGCTTCAATGGTTCAGCTTGAACCCATTTTTACGGATCGGTGAGAGTTGAAAAATCACTCCATGTCATATCAATAGTTTCAAAAGGATTACCTCTACTTTACGATTTAGGAATGTGTCCTAACGATGTGATTAAGCTTATTGATGTTTCATTTTGCTCGAGGGAGATGCTAAAAACTTGGTACGAGAAAGAACCACCAAATTCAATCTTGACTTGGGAGGATCTCGTGACCAAATTTGTGAATCAATTTTTTCCTCCCTTCGAAAACCACTCACTTAAAGAATGAAATTTCTCGATTTACACAAAAAAAATTTGAGGAAAACTTTTAGTGAAGCATGGGAACGATTTAAGGAGTTGCTTAGAGCTTGTCCCCATCACGGATTTACGGAGTTAACTCAAGTTGATACCTTTTATAACGGTTTAAACGAGAATGAACAAGACTCCTTAAATGTCGCGGCGGGTGGAATCTTTGAGTAAAAACGACTAGAGAGGGCCTTTTGTTTTTAAATAATTGAGAATAAATCAAAAGTTTGTTATTCACGAAATAGATCAATATGGCTTTAGGATGAATTGCACGTCTAGTAAAACGGATGAGAGAATTGATAAGCTTGCGGATCAACTTTCAACCTTAGTCGTGTTGTTTTCTAAAAAAAGTTGTCACTCCCGCTCCGGTTAAAGCGGTTGAGGAATCTTGCGTTACTTGTGGTGGTGCTTATTCTTGGTATAATTGTCTGGCTATCGATAATAATCAGGCTAGTGTTTGTGCGTCTACGGGTTTTTCATTCAAGTTAACCCTCCAAATCGTGTTAGTAATCAAATGGCACCACCAGGTTTTGCTCCGGTGCAAAACAATGGTCAAAATAGGTTCAATAATCAAGTTCAAGGGAATAATTTTTATCGAGGAAATAATTTTCATGGACATCAAGGTTTTGAAAATCAAAATAATCATTGCTCCATATTTTCAAAACAAGGTTTTAAAAACCAACCTTTTACAAGTGCCCTATTAATCTAGTTCAACAAGATTTTAAAATCAATGATTTCAAAATCAACCTTTTCAAGTGCCTAATAATCAACAAGAGACTTCAAATGAGTTTTAAATTACAAGAGATCTAATGACCAAATGATGAGAAACATGCAAAATCAAATCAACTGGTTAAAAGGAGACTTTAAGAATGAAATTCAAAACACGATGAAGACTCAACAAGCCGTCTTGATGAACCAACAAAATATTTTTCAAACTAACTTGCAAAATATGTTAAGTGGATTTTTTCAAAACCAAACCTCAACTTCGGGTACTCTTCTGAGTAATACCATTCCAAACCCGAAGGGTGAGATGAAAGTAATCACTACTCGAAGTGGTGTTGCTTATGAGGGACCCTCGATTCCTACTAATCCTTCTCCTAAAAAGGTAGTAGAACAAGAAACCGAGGAGATGACGGATAAAGAGCAATCAAATTTCTAAGGAAGTACCGCTCACATCCCACCTCCGATTAACCCCATTCCGATTTTGGAACCTGACGTTCCAAAGACTTTACCTAAGCCGAATATTCCATATCCTTCGAGACGTAATGATCAAAAATCCAGTGATATAGCTTCGAATCAAATGGAGAAGATCTTTCAAAATTTTCAAGATTTGCGCTTCGACATTAGCTTCGCGGATGCTTTACTTTTGATGCAAAGATTTGCTCCTACGATTAAGAGTTTGCTCATGAATAAGGAAAAATTGTTTGAGTTAACTAAGATACCGTTGAACGAGAATTGTTCGGCGATGCTCCTCAAAAAGCTTCCCGAAAAGTTTGGAGATCCCGGTAAGTTTCGTATACCATGTGATTTCTCAGGAATGGATGTATGTCACGCCTTGGCCAATCTTGGCGTGAGCATAAATCTTATTCCCCTTTCTATTTGGAAAAAGCTTTCTTTACCCGAACTTACACCAACTCGAATGACTTTAGAATTAGCGGATCAATCGATTACTCGTCCTAAAGGAGTCACCGAAGACGTTTTTGTTAAAGTGGGGAAGTTTTACTTTCCTACCGACTTTGTTGTTGTTGATTTTGAAGCCGATCCTCGAGTACCTCTCATTCTTGGGAGATCCTTTTTGAGGACCGGTCGTGCCTTAATTGATGTTTATAGAGAAGAAATAACCTTTCAGGTTGATAACGAAGCTATAACTTTTAATCTAGATCAAACTATGAGATACTCCTCTACAAATGATAAGTTAGTAAACCGAATTGACATCATTGATGTAGTTTGTGAGGAGTATGCTCCGGAATTGCTAAGATTTTCTAATAATGATTCTTCAGGTGGCAATCCCACCCCAACATCTGAGCCGTTTACTTCTGAATTCATTTTGGAAGAAATCAAAGCTTTTCTTAAGGATGACTCAATTTTACTTGAAATTGATCATGCCGATAGCGATCCAGAGGAAGATATTTGTTTGATCGAAAAATTATTGAATAATGACCCGTTTTAACTTCCTCCGATGGAACTAAAGCAAAGTGAAATGACCAAGGCAAAATCTCCAATTGAAGAGCCTCCGGAATTAGAGTTAAAAGATTTACTGTCTCATTTGGGATATGCTTACTTAGAAGGAACCGAAAAGTTACTCGTAATTATTGCAAAAGGTTTAAAAGATGATGAAAAAGAAGCTCTCTTAAAAGTGCTTAAATCTCATAAACAGGCCTTTGCTTGGAAAATCACCGACATCAAGGGTATCGACCCTCGTTTTTGTACACATAAAATCTTGATGGAGGACGATTACAAACCCACGGTTCAAAGTCAAAGACGGGTTAAAGCAAAAATTCATGAGGTAATCAAAAAGGAGGTCCTAAAACTTCTTGATGCCGGAATGATTTACCCGATCTCTGACAGCCCATGGGATAGTCCCGTGCATTGTGTTCCCAAGAAAGGTGGTATAACCGTTGTTGCTAATGAAGAAAATGAATTAATTCCAACACGTTTAGTTACCGGGTGGAGAGTTTGTATCGACTATAGAAAATTAAATGACGCGACTCGAAAAGATCATTTTCCATTACCGTTTATGGATCAAATGTTAGAAAGATTAGCCGGAAATGAGTTTTATTGTTTTCTAGATGGATTTTCGGGGTATTTTCAAATACCAATAGATCCCAAGACCAAGAGAAAACTACTTTCACATGCCCGTATGAAACTTTCGCGTACTGTCGCATGCCATTTGGTTTGTGTAATGCTCCCGGTACCTTCCAATGGTGTATGATGGCCATATTCCATGATATGATCGAAATGACTATGGAAGTGTTTATGGATGATTCCTCGGTTTTTAGGGGGTATTTTTAATTCATGCCTCTCCAATTTAGAAAAGATGCTAAAACGGTGTGAAGACACAAATTTAGTTCTAAATTGGGAGAAGTGCCAATTTATGTGTAGAGAAGGAATTGTGTTAGGTCATAAAATTTCGAAGTCAGGAATTGAGGTCGATCATGCTAAAGTCGATGTTATCGCTAATCTCCCTCACCCGACTATCGTAAAAGGTGTTAGGAGTTTCCTAGGTCATGCCGGTTTTTACTGACGTTTTATCCAAGACTTTTCCAAAATAGCTAGACCTATGACTCATCTTCTTGAGAAGGAAACACCGTTTGTGTTTTCTAAGGATTGTATTGATGCTTTCGAGACTCTTAAAAAGAAGCTTACCGAAGCTCCGATCTTAGTTGTCTCAGATTGGAACCTACCTTTCGAAATTATGTGTGATGCAAGCGACTTCGCGATTGGTGAGGTTTTGAGACAATGAAAGATGAAGCACTTTCAACCTATACATTATGCTAGTAAGACAATGACCGAAGCTCAAATTCATTACACCACGACGGAGAAAGAAATGCTTGCCGTAGTGTATGCTTTTAAACATTTTTGGCCATATCTTGTCTTATCTAAAAGCACAGTATATACGGATCACTCGTCTTTAAAATACCTTATGAATAAACAAGATGCCAAGCCGAGGTTGCTCCGGTGGGTTCTTCTCCTACAAGAATTTGATATCACCATCTGTGATAAAAAAGGAAATTAGAACCTCGCGGCCGATCATTTATCTTGACTTGAGAATCCTCATAAGGATGCGTTAGAAAATAAAGACATAAATGAAAATTTTCATTTAGAGACTCTTGGTAAAATTTCTAGTGAAAATACCCTATGGTTTGCGGACTATGCAAATTTCCATGCGGGAAATTTTATCGTCAAAGGAATGACAACTCAACAAAAGAAGAAGTTTTTCAAGGACGTTAAACATTACTTTTGGGACGATCCCTATCTTTTTCGTATTTGTGCGGATCAAATCATTCGACGGTGTGTGCATGGGCAAGAAGCTAATGATATCCTTAAAGCTTGTCATGAAGGACCCACCGGGGGCCATCATAGTGCCAATCTCATCGCTCAAAAAGTATTTGATGTCGGGTTCTTTTGGCCGACCATATATCAAGATGCCCATACTATGATCAAATCTTGTGATACGTGTCAAAGACAAGGCAAAATTTCACAACGAGATGAAATGCCTCAAAACGCTATTCAAGTTTGTGAAATCTTCGATGTATGGGGTATCGATTTTATGGGACCATTTCCGTCTTCACATGGGAATAAATACATCCTCGTAGCCGTCGACTATCTTTCGAAATGGGTTGAAGCAAAGGCGCTCCCCACAAATGATGCTCGAGTTGTAGTTAAGTTTTTGAAATCTCTTTTCGCCCGATTCGAAACACCTAGAGCTATTATAAGCGATCGTGGGACCCATTTTTGTAATGATCAATTTGCTAAAGTAATGTCTAAGTATGGGGTCACTCACCGTCTTGCTACCGCTTATTACACTCAAACGAGCGGTCAAGTAGAGGTGTCCAATCGCAGTTTGAAACATATTCTAGAAAGGACGGTTGGAGAAAACCATGCCTCGTGGTCCGACAAACTAGATGACGCTTTATGGGCATTCCGTACCACTTTTAAAACACCAATTGGTTGTACGCCTTACAAGTTAGTGTACGGAAAGTCTTGCCATTTACCTATCGAATTAGAGTATAAAGCATATTGGGCTTTGAAACATGCTAATTTCGATCTTAAAACCGGGGGTGATCATCAAAAGCTTCAACTTAATTAACTTAATGAGCTTCGTGATCAAGCTTACGAGAATTCTTTGATATATAAAGAGAGGACGAAGAAGCTTCACGACTCAAAGATCAAAAACCGCATTTTCAATGTTGGTGATCGAGTTTTACTCTTTAACTCTCGTCTAAAGATATTTTCGGGAAAGCTTAAAACTCGTTGGTCGGGACCTTTCACCATCACCAAAGTTTTTCCATACGGAACCATCGAGTTATCTCAACCCGATGGTCCAAACTTTAAGGTGAATGGTCATCGTGTGAAGCATTACTTCGGAGGGGACTTACCACCCAAGGTAGTCCAAGATCTCCAAACTTTCTCCAAGGACGAATAAATTCGGGGATCGAGTCAAGGTATGTAACTTTGTTACAAAAAACAAAGCGCTTCATGGGAGGCACCCCATGCTTATCCAATTTTCTTCTTTCTTATTTCTAATTTGATGTGAGAAGGCTTGTACTCTTCTGATTCTTGTGCTTGTGATTATTTGTAGGATTGATCCAAAATTTTTGAAGACTCTCGTGTTCGGTGTTTTGTCCTGGTCCACTCGAGCTTCCTAGCCTTTGCTTGCCATTGGTTTGGGGAAATCCGATATCCTAGATTATTATCGACTAACATTTATCTTTTAGCATACTTGATAAACGGCTTGAGATTTTTGTGATACTTTCTCCATGCTCGGGTTATGCATTCGACTTTTTGAGTTCTAGTATGGGGCTATAAGCCTTAGACTAGGAAACATTGAGGACAATGTTTAATTTTAGTATGGGGTAGTATATCTTCGATATGATCTTACCTACCTTTTGCCCGTTGTTCTCACGTACCCCGTTTTCCCACAAAAATTTTAAATTTTTAAGTCTAAATATCTAGTTATTGTTCATTTAAAAAAATATTGAAAAATATAAATAGTTAGTTGAATAGAAAACAGTTGACATGAATGTAGGTTTTCCGTTGGTAAGAATGAAAAGTAAATTTTGACCCGACCGGTTTTATATCTTAGCTTTCTCCTTAACTTTAAATAGATTGATTTTGCTCATCTTTTATACAAGTGGCTATAAAACGCAAGTCTTGCTTTAAAAAGTCAAGACTTTTCAAGTTCCCATAATTGATTTTAAATATGCGAAGATCGATTTATTAGAGTTGAGATTGTTGCCAGTCTATGTGACTTGTTAAAGTGCCGATCTTAATTCGTTAGGCTAAGTATTCACAAGTTTCTTTATTAGAAATTTTAAATCTCTACTTAAGCTAGCTACACTCAATTAAGCTCACCAAAGCTTAACTAAGTTTAATAAACTCAAATCCTCCAATCAAATTTACCTCAGCTTAGTATGGAAGGGAAGCCAGACCTGGATGGGCTTGCAGGACCCTACCAGCTTATCCTAGGATAAGCTGGAGCTTGTTGATAGCTCATAAGAGCATTTTGACAAGCCTTGTTTAGAGCAAAGGCTCTTGTAAGTTCTAAATTCCTTTTTATGGCTTAATTTTGAATTTCAGCTTATCATTGCTTATTGCTTGCTTATTCCTGTTTAGATTAGCTTATTGATGCTTAATATAGTTATTAGATGTTTAATGTGTTTGATTTGTAGCATAAAATCTTAGTTTTATATATCTGTCATAAAACTTTCTTAAAAATCCAAAAAATAGTAGAATAATGGTTAGCTTATTGTTTTAGCTTATTTAGTTTGTTCAAATTTGCTTAATAGGTCTATTAATAGCTTGTTATTATCTGGTTTTGCTTCTTTGAGCTTTAAATTTCCAAACTATAAGCTGAAAATGGATTTTAGTGATATAAAGGGGTGTTTGGGTCAAGGCAGAACTAACTCTAGTTAGTACTGCTAAGATCCCTTTGTTCTTTTTATATGACTTAGATCTTCATTTTAAGGTTTATAGAAAAGGGATTTAAGGTTTTGAATAGAGTTTTTTTAGCTTGAGTAGTGATTTAGCATAAGTAGTTAGGATCTGCTAGACTTAGTAGTATAAGCAATTTAAGCTCATGTCTGTTTAAGCTGTTGGTTTTGCCTTCTTTGCTCTTAGTTTGTAGTTCTTTAAGTGTAGTAATCTAGTTTGTAGGCCTGCACTTAATGGCTTTAAGTTTTGGTTAGTGTAGTAGTCAATTGCATCAGTAGAGAAAATAGACAAATAGCCAATTTCTAGCTTAAAAATCAGAGGGTAAAAGTAGTTTTTAGGCTTTAATATTTAGAGCACAAGTAGATTGTAGGTTAGTTTTAATATGTTTAGACTTATTTTAGCTTATTAAGCTTATTTGTCTATCTGTTTTTGAGCTTAAAAGTAGCATTTTGTCTTTTAAACTCTCAGTACATACCGAGTTCACTCAGCATGTACTGAGTAAAATAGCAGATTTCAAATAGCTTTTTCTTGGCTTATTTAGATTTTAAAATGGTTTTCAAAAGCTATTTCTAGTAGCTTATAGAACAAGGTTTAAGTAGGTGTAAGGCTTATAGGCATAAGGATCCATTTGCTTATCTAGAAATAAGCTCAAAGTTGTTTGTTTAGCTTAATCAAAATTTCTAGCTTATTTAGTTGAGTTAACCATTACGCCCTTAGGACTTTTACGTCCTAAAGTGTGTCTTTTATTCTTTTAAAGACATTTTTGAGTTTTGTTATAATAAGCACTTCGAGTGCTTATTTGATTTTTCCCGGCTTATTTAGTTTAGCTCTTTAGGATTTGATATTTTTCCTGCATCCTGCTTATCATAAGCTACTTTTAGAAATTTTCTAGGATTTTTAGCTTAAAGTTTTATAATTTTCGTGAATTAATTTTGTTAAAAACTTTAAAGAATTATAAAAAATACAAAAATAATCAAAAAATAATTTTCCTTTTTCTAAAGTTTTCTTTTATCATATTTTAAGCTTAGGATTTAAAATTACTTTCGTAGGGATTATATTTTATAATTTCACTTTTTAAAGAGCAGGATTTCGTTCCCGTTCTCGTTTTCTTCATTTTTAAGCTTTAAACTCCCTCGTTTTAGAATTTCCTTATCCTTTTTCTTTTTAAATAGTCAAATAGGATTAGATATAGTTTAGAAAATCATTTAGGGTTTAATTGTAGTGTACTTGCTTATTTGTCATGTTTTATTAAATTCCCGTTAACGTTTTTTCGTAGTTAGTTTTAATTGTGCCTTTATTTTGGGCTCACTATTAGGATGAGAAAACAATCTTCTTCGAACAATTCAAAAGTCATTGTTCCCAAATAACCAACGATGGTCTCAATTTTCATAAATCTTTGGGAAAACGACCAGGTAATCACTTACCGGTTAAACGTGTGGATATTTGCGTGTTCGATTTATTACCTTTAAATTTTGTCCTCAAGGATTTTTAGTAAATTTCTTTATACTTTGATATATTACGTACTATAAATATTACACCATTGCATTACAAACCCGACCAAAAAAGGTCAAACCCAGTGAGAAATATTACAAACCTGACAAAACAAAGTCAAACCCAGTGAGAAACATTACAAACCCGACCAAAAAACTCAAACCCAGTAAGAAAATATTACAAACCCGACCAAGAAAAGGTCGAACGCAATGACAAACATTACAACCCGATAAAAAAAGTCAAATCCAGTGAGCAACATTACAAACCCGGTCAAAAAAATTTAGCCCAGTCAGAAACATTACATACCCGACCAAAAAAAGTCAAACCCGGTGTTTACATTACAAACCCGGCCAAAAAAAGTCGAACGCAATGACAAACATTACAACCTGATAAAAAAAGTCAAATCCAGTGAGCAACATTACAAACCCGGTCAAAAAAATTTAACCCAGTCAGAAACATTACAAACCCCGGCCAAAAGAAGTTAAACCCGATGAGAAACATTACAAACCCGGTCATAAAAAGTTAAACCCGGTGAGAAACATTACAAACCCGCTCAAAAAATGTCAAACCCGGTGATTGCATTATAAACCCGGCCAAAAAAAGTCAAACCCAGTGAGAAACATTACAAACCCGACAAAAAAGTCAAACCCCGTGAAGAACATTACAAACCTGTCCAAAACAAAGTCAAACCCAATGAGAAACATTCCAAACCCCACAAAAAAGGCCGAACCTAGTGACGAACATTACAAATTCGGTCAAAAAAGTCAAACCCAGTCAGAAACATTACAAACTCGACCAATAAAAAGTTAAACCCAGTGAGAAATATTACAAACCCGTGTCTTTTAAACTCTCAGTACATACCGAGTTCACTCAGCATGTACTGAGTAAAATAGCAGATTTCAAATAGCTTTTTCTTGGCTTATTTAGATTTTAAAATGGTTTTCAAAAGCTATTTCTAGTAGCTTATAGAACAAGGTTTAAGTAGGTGTAAGGCTTATAGGCATAAGGATCCATTTGCTTATCTAGAAATAAGCTCAAAGTTGTTTGTTTAGCTTAATCAAAATTTCTAGCTTATTTAGTTGAGTTAACCATTGCGCCCTTAGGGCTTTTACGTCCTAAAGTGTGTCTTTTATTCTTTTAAAGACATTTTTGAGTTTTGTTATAATAAGCACTTCGAGTGCTTATTTGATTTTTCCCGGCTTATTTAGTTTAGCTCTTTAGGATTTGATATTTTTCCTGCATCCTGCTTATCATAAGCTACTTTTAGAAATTTTCTAGGATTTTTAGCTTAAAGTTTTATAATTTTCGTGAATTAATTTTGTTAAAAACTTTAAAAAATTATAAAAAATACAAAAATAATCAAAAAATAATTTTCCTTTTTCTAAAGTTTTCTTTTATCATATTTTAATCTTAGGATTTAAAATTACTTTCGTAGGGATTATATTTTATAATTTCACTTTTTAAAGAGCGGGATTTCGTTCCCGTTCTCGTTTTCTTCATTTTTAAGCTTTAAACTCCCTCGTTTTAGAATTTCCTTATCATTTTCTTTTTAAATAGTCAAATAGGATTAGATATAATTTAGAAAATCATTTAGGGTTTAATTGTAGTGTACTTGCTTATTTATCACGTTTTATTAAATTCCCGTTAACATTTTTTCGTAGTTAGTTTTAATTGTGCCTTTATTTGCTCACTATTAGGATTTTAGAAAATAATCATCTTCGAACCAATTCAAGTCATTGTCCAAATAACAAACGAGGTCTCAATTTCATAAGTCTTTGGGAAAACGACCCGGTAATCACTTACCGGTTAAATGTGTGATATTTTCGTGTAGATTTTTACATTAAATCTTTGTCCTCAAGGATTTTTAGTAAATTTCTTTATACTTTGATATATTACGTACTATAAATATTACACCATTGCATTACAAACCCGACCAAAAAAGGTCAAACCCAGTGAGAAATATTACAAACCCGACAAAACAAAGTCAAACCCAGTGAGAAACATTACAAACCCGACCAAAAAATGTCAAACTCGGTGATTGCATTACAAACCCGACCAAAAAAGGTCAAACCCAGTGAGAAATATTACAAACCCGACAAAACAAAGTCAAACCCAGTGAGAAACATTACAAACCCGACCAAAAAACTCAAACCCAGTAAGAAAATATTACAAACCCGACCAAAAAAAGGTCGAACCCAATGACAAACATTACAACCCAACCAAAAAAGTCTAATCCATTTGGAAACATTACAAAAGCGGCCAAAAAAGTCAAACCCAGTGAGAAACATTACAAACCCGGTCAAAAAAAGTTAAACCCAACGAAAACATTACAAACCCGACCAAAGGAAGTCAAACCCTTTGAGGAACATTACAACCCGCCCATAAAAAGTCAAACCCGGTGAGAAACATTACACACCCGGCCTAAAGATGTTAAACCATATGAAAACATTACAAATCCGGCCAAAAAAAGTCAAACCCATTGAGAAACATTACAAACCCGTTCAAAAGAAGTCAAACCCAGTGAGAAATATTACAAACTCGCTCATAAAAAGTCAAACACGGTTTGAAACATTACAAACCTGACCAAAGGAAGTCAAACCCAGTGAGGAACATTACAAACCCGGTTAATAAAAAGTTTAACCCAACGAGAAACATTACAAACCCGACCAAAAAAATTCAAACCCAGTGACAAAGATTACAAACCTGGCCAAAAAAGGTCAAACCCGGTGACAAACATTACAAACTCGGTAAAAAAGTCAATCTCGGTTTGAAACATTACAAACCCGGTCAAAAAAATGAAACCCCGTTAGAAACATTACTAACACGAGAAAAAAGTCAATCCCTGTGAAAACATTACAAACCCAGTAAAAAAAAGTCAAATCCGGTTGGAAACATTACAAACCCGGCCAAAAAAATTGAAACCCAGTGAGAAATATTACAAACACGGAAAAAAAAGTTAAACCCAGTAAGAAACATTACAAACCCGGCCAAAATAAGTCAAACCCGGTGATTCCATTACACACCTGACTAAAAAAATTCAAACCCGGTGAGAAACATTACAAAACCGGCAAACAAAAGTCAAACCCGGTGAGAAACATACCAAGCCCGACCAAAAAGTCAAATCTAGTGAGAAACATTACACACCCGGCTAATAAAAGTCAAACCCGGTGAAAACATTACAAACCCGGTAAAAAAACGTCAAACCCAGTGAGAAACATTACAAACCCCGGCCAAAAGAAGTCAAACCCGATGAGAAACATTACAAACCCGGTCATAAAAAGTTAAACCCGGTGAGAAACATTACAAACCCGCTCAAAAAATGTCAAACTCGGTGATTGCATTAAAAACCCAGCCAAAAAGGTCAAACCCAGTGAGAAACATTACAAACCCAACAAAACAAAGTCAAACCCAGTGAGAAACATTACAAACCCGACCTAAAAACTCACACCAAGTAAGAAAATATTACAAACCCGACCAAGAAAAGGTCGAACGCAATGACAAACAATACAACCCGATAAAAAAAGTCAAATCCCGTGAGCAACATTACAAACCCGGTCAAAATTTTTTAACCCAGTCAGAAACATTACATACCCGACCAAAAAAAGTCAAACCCGGTGTTTACATTACAAACCGACCATAAGAAGTCAAACCTGGTGATAAACATTACAAACCCGGCCAAAAAGAGTTGAACCCAATGAGAACCATTGCACACCCGGTCAAAAGAAGTCAAACCCGGTGAAAACATTACAAAACCGGTCAAAAAAAGTCAAACCCAGTGAGAAACATTACAAACCCGTCCAAGAAAAGTCAAACCCGGTGAGAAACATTACAAACTCGACTATAAAATGTCAAACCCGGTGAGAAACATTACAAAACCGGCCAAAAAATGTCAAACCCAGTGATTGCATTATAAACCCGGCCAAAAAAAGTCAAACCCAGTGAGAAACATTACAAACCCGACAAAAAAGTCAAACCCAGTTAGAAACACTACAAACCCGGCAAAAAAAAAGTTAAACCCAGTGAGAAACATTACAAACCTAGCCAAACAAAGTCAAACTCAGTGACAAATATAACAAACATAACAAACCCGACCAAAAAAAGGTCAAACCCAGCGACAAATATTACAAACCAGGCCAAAAAAGTCTAACCCGTTTTGAAATATTACAAACAAGGCCAAAAAATGTGAAACCCGGTGAAAAACATAAACCCGGTCAAAAAAGTCAAACCCGGTTTGAAACATTACCAACCCGGGGAAAAAAGTCAAACCATGTGAGAAACATTACAAAACCGGTCAAAATAGTCAAATCCGGTTGGAAACATTACAAACCCGGCCAAAAAAAATTAAACCCAGTGAGAAATATTACAAATTCGACCAAAAACGTAAAACCCAGAGAGAAATATTACAAACACGGTCAAAAAAAATTAAACTCCTTGAGAAACATTACAAACCAGACCAAAGGAAGTCAAACCCAGTAAGGAACATTACAAACCCGTCTAAAAAAACTCAAACCCGACCAAAAAATGTCATACCCGGTGATTACATTACAAACCCGGGAAAAAAAGTTAAACCCAGTGAGAAACATTATAAACTCGGTTAAAAAAGTCAAACCCGGTTAGAAACATTACAAACCCGGCCAAAAAAAGTCAAACCCAATGAGAAACATTACAAACCCGGTCAAAAAAGTCAAATCCGGTTGGAAACATTACAAACCCGGCCAAAATAAACCTAGTGAGAAACATTACATACCCGAACAATAAAAAGTTAAACCCAGTGAGAAACATTACAAACTTGCCAAAAAAAGTCAAACCCAGTGACAAACATTACAAACACGACCAAAAAAAAGGTCAAACCCAGTGACGAACATTACAAACCCGGTCAAAAAAGTCAATCCTGGTTTGAAACATTACAAACGAGGCCGAAAAAAGTCAAACCCCGTGGAAAACATTACAAACCCGGTCAAAAAAGTCATTCCCGGTTAGAAACATTACAAACTCGGGAAAAGAGTCAAACCCTGTGAGAAACATTACAAACCCGGTAAAAAAGTCAAATCCGGTTGGAAACATTATAAACCCGACCAAAAAATTCAAACCTTGTGAGAAATATTACAAACACGGCCAAAAAAAGTTAAACCCAGTAAGAAACATTACAAACACGGCCAAAATAAGTCAAACCTGGTGATTGCATTACGAACTCGACCAAAACAATTCAAACCCAGTGAGAAACATAAAAACCCGGCAAACATAACTCAAACCCGGTGAGAAACATTACTAGCCCGGCCAAAAAAGTCAAATCCAGTGAGAAACATTACACACCCGACTAAAAAAGTCAGACCCGGTGAAAACATTACAAACTCGGCAAAAAAAAGTCAAACCCAGTGAGAAACATTACAATCCCCTACCAAAAGAAGTCAAACCCGATGAGAAACATTACAAACCCGGTCATAAAAAGTCAAACCCAGTGAGAAACGTTACAAAGCCGCCTAAAAAGTGTCAAACTCGGTGATTGCATTACAAACCCGGCCAAAAAAGGTCAAACCCAGTGAGAAACATTACAAAATTCGACAAAATAAAGTTAAACCCAGTGAGAAACATTACAAACCCAGCCAAAAAAGTGAAACCCAGTAAGAAATATTACAAACCCGACCAAAAAAGGTCGAACCCAATGACAAACATTTCAAACCCGACCAAAAAAGTCAAATCCCGTTGGAAACATTACAAAAGCGGCCAAAAAAAGTCAAACACAGTGAGAAACATTACAAACCCGATCAAAAAAAATTAAACCCCAGAAACATTACAAACCCGGCCAAAAAAAAGTCAAACCGGGTGATTACATTACAAACCCGACCATAAAAAGTCAAACCCGGTGATAAACATTACAAACCCAGCCAAAAAAAGTTGAACCCAGTGAGAAACATTACACAGCTGGCCAAAAGAAGTCAAACCCGGTGAAAACATTACAAACCCGGTCAAAAAAAGTCAAACCCAGTGAGAAACATTACAAACCCGTCCAAAAGAAGTCAAACTCGGTGAGAAACATTACAAACCCGACCATAAAAAGTCAAACCCGATGAGAAACATTACAAAACCGGCCAAAAAATGCCAAACCCGATCATTACATTATAAACCCGGCCAAAAAAAGTCAAACCCGGTGAGAAACATTACAAACCTGTCCAAAACAAAGTCAAACCCAATGAGAAACATTACTAACCCGGCCAAAAAGTCAAACCCAGTAAGAAATATTACAAACCCGACCAAAAAAGGCCGAACCCAGTGACGAACATTACAACGTATTTATATGTTTTTAAATGTTTTGTACGTTTTTTTAACGCTTTATACGTTTTCATCTGTTTTATATGTTTTATATATGTTTCAGACGCTTTTATCCGTTTTATTAGTTTTCTTACGTATTTTTACGCTTCATACATTTTCATCCGTTTTATTCAGACGCTTTTATCCGTTTTATTAGTTTTCTTATGTATAATAATGGATTTGAAATCAGTTTTTCTTGTCTCAAATTCCATTGGTCCAAAGGCTAGCAACTTCACACTCTCTTCTTTTTCTTTATACGAAGGTATTTTTAATTTTCTTTAAACCAGATTAGTATTTTTTAAAATTTTTTATCTTATTTTAATTTATGCCTCTGTTATAACAGCTACTTGTTCTCTTGAGGCTGCTAGTTTAAATAGTAGAAATTCACAAGTGATTACCCAAGATGTTACAAAATATCCTTATAGATATGATAATGCCACCAACACTCCTATTAGTAATCGTAGTATTCCGTTTACTGAAAATCAAATACTTCTTCTTGACGCTTTTGATGACGAGTATGGTGGAGTTATCGTAAATCCAGAGAAACTACCATTTGACACTAATCTATTTGCTTCCGTCCTTCACTCATCTGTTTCTATTTGGAGGACACAGGTCACATTCAAAACCCAAAAAGATTTAATTCTCTGGCTGGCCAATTTCAACACAATGCTTATTCATTTCATTGCTTGCTTTTTAGGGTAAGAAAGGAATATGGCTAAAGTTACCACTAGAAAAATGTGATTTTGTTCCTATCGCAGTTAAGGTGATTAGCCGTTCTAGCTACTTCCACCAATTATATAGATCTTGTAGTTTGAGGTGATGATGTTCTCATATGCTTATCTTATAGGAAGGATTTCAGTACCATCATGCAGAAGCAGGGTATGTTATGATGACATATTGGATTCCTGAGGAACCATGTATGTTACCGGCCAATGCATCCCATCAAGTAGGTGTTGGGGGTTTTGTCTTGAATGACAAAAATGAGGTTTATTCATCCTCCCAAATTAATTAAAGAATTTCTACTAGTAGCGCGCTTTGGGAAATAAACAGGCTTGTTGCAGGTTCTTGTGGTTCAAGAGAAACATTGTGCACCTGAGCTTGTTGACCTTTGGAAGCTACCAACCGGCTTCATTCTTGAGGTAAGTATTGTGCATTCTTATAACGACTTCAACTTACTTTCACATAACCCTAACTTATATTTCGTAATGTGCACCAGTCGGAGGAGATCTTTATAGGAGCCGTAAGAGAAGTGAAAGAGGAAATAGGGGTAATTTTATAAGACATGTCTGCTTTTTTTTTCTCATGTGATTCTCTTTAGCATCTTGTGATTAGTTACATCATAATCTTTAACGTTTGCAGATTAAGACCGAATTTTTAGAAGTTATAGCTTTCAGGTGTATATATGCTGCCGAGAATCTTAAGGTGAACAAAGATTCATATCTATCTGTAAGTTATTTGATCGACTTTGTAAACATGACACAGGCATGCACACAATGTGGCTTTTGAAAAATCAGATTTGTTCTTCATCTGTATGCTAAGACCAGTTTCAAGTGAGATTAAGATTGATGATCTTGAAGTTCAAGCAGCAAAGGTAAATTTGACAAATTCTCTGCTGAACTAATTTTATCAGAAAAAAAAAGTTCGAACACGTCAGCATAATGCAATGAGTTTGTTGTTGATAATGCAGTGGATGCCTTTGAGTGAGTTTGTCAAACAACCGTTAATTAAAGGAGATGGAATGTTCAAGAAAATCATGGACATGTGTATCGCAAGGATTGGGAAGCGCTACTGTGGATTATTTGTCCATAAAGTTGTCTCCAAGTTTGATAACAAACTATCATCGTTGTATTATAACGTTGTTGATTCAGCAAGCATTGATTGTCTAAACGATTCTTGCGAGACTTAACCAACTCCCTTCTTGTTCTGATTCGAGATGATTAAACATGCTATCAAAGTATTAATCTGTACAAAAATCATTGTATTTGTATATTATACGGCTAGTTACTTTTTATACAATGATGTAACTAAGCTAGTACAACCACACATAATTGTACATGTAATTAAGTCTTGTTTGTACACATGAGTTGTGGATACGTATTTATGTTTTTAAGCTTACTAGCATGACACCCGTGCAAAGCAGTGCGTTCAGAGGCGAATGTTGTTTAACGATTTTTTGATTTACGTTTTCTTTTCGAATAGTGTTTAACGATTTTCTCTAATGGATGATAGTTTAAAACTATAGCAAAAATTAAAGGGTTGTTACAAGTCTACAAGTTTTCTTCCATATTCCGCAACTATTATCCTTCTTCTTTTTCTCCTTTCCTCCACATCTGATGCTATCCGAATATCGAGTAAGTAGTCTGATTATTAAAATTTGAGCTAATGCCTTAAAAAGTCATCTAACTTGACACTTTTTGTCTTTGTGTAGCCATCTTTTTTTATTTCCATTATGTCATCAAACTTTTAAAAGTCGATCATTGTGTGTATTTTGTGGCTAATCTGCCATGTAAAATGACCATTTTACCCTTCTTGAAAAAAAGTAAGGGTAAAATGGTCACAAAATACACACATTAATCGACTTTTGAAAGTTTGATGACAGAATAGGAATAAAAAAAGATGACTACACAGAAAGACAAAAAGTGTCAAGTTAGATAACTTTTTAAGTCATTAGCCCTTAAAATTTTGATATATGCATTCACACATACATGCATACATTCAAAAGAAAGAGCAAAGTATTTAAGGCTAGTTTTGTTTTCTAGTTAGAACACTACAACAGTTAATGCTTTTCCCGACGGACATAACCAAGTCTTTGCCGGTGACATGACGTTGGGGAAAGTTTTATCAGATGTCATGACGTGGACATTCGACACTCTGACTTTAAAAACTACTAATCTTTGATTTAAAACTTAGTAAACTGTTTGATTGATATCAAAACTCAGTAAACTGTTTAAGGGGTAAAAAGTAATTTAAATAAGATAAAAGTGAAGATTAGCAAGTAAAAAGTCATTAATTAAAACATTGATATAAATGTTTAAAATTAATAAAACATAGACATAAACTAATAATGGTTAAAATCTTATTCTTAACAAAGATTAATACAAAGTTTTAAGAATAAAATAAAGGAAATCCAAAGCTTAAATTTAAAAAAAAAGAAAAAAAATGATAGATGAAACTTGCGGCTGACTTGTGTTTGGATCACCCTTCGAATGGATTAGAGTTTAGGGTGATATATCCCTTTTTAATATTGGGCTCTTGAAATTTCTTTTCATTTTCTTTTTGGGCTTCTAATGGACTTTTACTAGGTTTAATATAAAGGGCTTGGTTGATCTTAATTCGGGCTTAGTTGGGCGTGGTTTTGTGGACTTTTCTACGTATGGTTATTCGGTTAGTTCGGTTAATTTTTTTTGGTTAACCCGAAAATTGAACCGAACCGAAATAGAATTCAGCCCAACCGAATCGAAAATCGAATTTGAATTTGGTTCGGTTCTCGGGTTGACCCGAATAACCCGAATTCACTATTTATTTAAAAAAAAATAATAATAAATAATAATTACATAAATATTTAAAAAACATATTTTAAAAAATAAAAAATGTTTTGATATATTAGGATAAAATTTTAATTGTATTGAAAACAATGTGAGAAGCCACACAAGTGGAAATTAATTATCTTAATTAGATGTATATGTAATTTTCATGAAAAGGGCACTTTTATCTCCATCAAAATGGTATCACGTTCTCTCTTTTGTGTAAACAAAATCGTCCGTTCTTTCTTGAAAACCACAAACCCATCTCACATTCTACGATAATATACAAAATCTCCAGCGAGCCATATTTACTTCTACTGCTTCTCACTTTTGGAGATAACCCGTTTAATCAATCACTCATACGTTTAGATGTTCATGCATGATTTTTGTCTTGCTCTAATTTCAGCGATGCTTACGGGATACTCAATTAACTGTTATGAATGATTCATTTGGTGACATTCAGATTTTTTCTAGATTCGAACACAATACAGTGAGTCAAAAGATCTATTCATGGATGTATTTTTATTTGTGTATTAGTTGGGTTTGGAATTGGCTATTGTTTGTGTATCAATGTATCAATTTTGTATCAATAACATCTTATGTATCCACCGGGCCTGTTGTTGACAACCATAACATGATGTTTTGTTAACCAAACTTATCAAAATCGGGATTTCCCGTCTTGATAATGCACGTCTTTAACTGGTACGAATTTTTTTAGCTAGTTTTGTACCGTATCAGGTAAAGAGAACTGGTACCGACGGTTCCGATGACATACCGTTTTTCCATGCTCATCACTCTTTATCACAACTATGCAAGAATTATATAATAGGATATTTATGCATCGTAATTAATAGATGGTGTATTATTTATATAACTTGTGGTGTATCAACGTATCTAGTATCAATCAAATACTAAGAAAAAAAACATGGAGTTTTTTGTGTGCTAATATTCTATCATGCATCACCCGTTTTATGGTTTGTGTGTATTTGTACGTACAAAAAAGAATGAAGACAAAATGCATATGAATTGATAAAGGAGGATCAAGGTATGAAATTAAAATTAAAAAAAAATGTGTTAAACGAAGAAACAACTAGCAGAAAATGTGCGTAAATTAAATCTTCAAATTGAGTTAAAAAAGGGCCATAATTTTCAAGTTATTTACGGATATGCCATTACGTCAATTTGAATAATTTAATATAAGAGTTATTAAGTATATTTTTGGTCACTTTTAGTTCAAAATTCAAAAAAGTTTTGCTTTTCAAGTTTAGTTTCACTTTTGGTCCATTTAGATGTTGACTGTTAGTTTGACCCGTTAAAAAGCTTAAAATGACTAAAATACTCTCGTTTTGGCATTGAAAATTACTAACGCATTCTTGATTATTATTATTTCACTTAAATCTAAAAAAAATTCATATCATTATCATCATACAAGAAAACCCATATCATTATCATATTATTTCATTATCATATCGGGTTCTATAAATCAAGATACTCAATATCTTTTATAGATGTCAAAAAAAAAAAACCTTTGATGAAAACCACACCAGAAGACTCCATTGAACAACTTGTAAAATTTAAACCATTTTCATCTTCATCAAGGCTAAACTCAGATCTTGACTGTCTATTTGAAGCACTTGGTTCAAAACCCTCTAAACCAAACATTCAAAACCATGATGTTAAAAAAAAAAGATGTTTGTGATATGTTTTCTATCGGTCAAACAAATATTCAGATCTAATTGTGCCTGTTAGGGTTTCTAATTTTTAAAATTGAGGATTTTTTTGTTTTATGTTTGAAATTTGTTAAAATGGTTAGTTTTTAGTGGGTGTTTGGAAGGGTGTATGGTGGAGGTAAGTGGCAGTGGAGGGGGGATTCGCTGGATGGGTGTTAGGATGGTCGCGGTGGTTGTCGTTAGGGTGGGAATTGTGGTGGGTTTTAATGACGGCGACGAGTGTATGGTGGTAGATGTTAAAACGGTTAGTTTTTAGTCGGGGTTTGGAAGGTGGTATGGTGGCAGTGGTGGAGGGGGGATTCGATTGTTTGTGAAGGTTGGGTTCTGCCGGTCGCCGGAGATGATGCTGCTATTTTTAGGTTTTGGAATCTTCAAGATGACGAGTTGATGTGTTTGATATCCTCGATTTGATAATGCTGTTATTTTTAGTCTGAACCGAAAACCGAACCAAAAAGTAATATATATATATATATATATATATATATATATATATATATATATATATATATATATATATATATATATATACAAGCGTTCATTTGAGAAGACTAATTTTTGTGAGAAGGAAAGATGAGATCCTAGCCCTTCATTAGCCTCTCATTTTTTAGATCAAGACAAAGGGGTTTCAATCAGGGCACCAATTAAAAGAGAGTAAGAGAGAGACGCCAATTTACGGGCTGTTATACAAAGATGTTACTAAAGTTTACAATAATGTTCGCCTAAGTTACTAAAGTTTCATTTTGTACATCCACGTTACTCATGTTTGTGTGACCGGTTGTTTACGTTACTCCCTATATTACAACTTAGGATAACATGTTAAAATCCTACGTGGCAAAGCTAAATGACAAAAATACCCTCTTCTTCAACATCATTCATCTTCAATCTATTTCTTATAAACTCCATCAAAATAGTTGTGCCTTTTCCCAGAGCCTTCTTTTTCTTGTCATTCTTTTTGCCTTTTCCTGCAGCCTTCTTTTTCTTGTCATTCATTTTCATAAACTCCATCAAAATAGTTACTTCTCATGAAATGATCTTTCTCACAGCCTCCAATAAACCACAAACTTCGTGCAAAGATTTGATGTAGCTTTTTTCCTTTCTGAATGCGACAAATGACATGATCGAGTCCTCTAACTTGTCAACATTTGGGCAACGCGCATGAAAACTTTCAGCCAAATTAGAAGATAAGTTGTTTTTTTAATTATCTAGAAAAAGTTTTGCTCGCTCCTAACTATCCTCACCAAGATCCCGAAGGGCAGAAGCCAAAAACGAAAAGAGTCGAGTTAGGTCCTTGTTGGCACCTCCATGCACTGTCGGTATGGAATTCAATTTGACCCGTGACGACGAGTGGATTAATTTGCATAAAGACCTCAAACGACCATGGGTTCCAAGAATGTCGGAAAGTAGATCACACTGTGTATTACCACGCATCTTTGATCCATTAAGCAATATACCTTTAAATCACTATCGACTGAAGCACTATCTTTGTCGGAAAAACCGTCACGAGAATATGTGAAGAAGTTAAAAGCAGTGGTTGTGTCGGTTTTTAATACCTCACAAGACAAAGCTGTAACAGCATCAGCAACTTTGGATAATGAGGATGCAACATAGTCCAAAAGGGCACATATGGCAACAATAATAATATTGATTACCGAGGCACTGCATTTTTTCACCAAACACTTTCCCTTCTGATCATACTTTTTACATTCCTTTTTCTTGCAACCAATGTACCCTGGATCGTTATTTACGTATTGAGCCTGCATTACGTTAAAAAAAAACCATAATTGTGTTAATGATGGTGGGTGTTCGTGGTGGGTGGCGGTGGTGGGTGGCAGTCCTGGTGGGTGGTGGTGATGATAGTGGGCGGCGGTGGTAGGTGGCAGTCCTGGTGGGTGGTACTGATGGTAGTGGGTGGCGGTGGTAGGTGGTGGTGGTAAGCGGTAATGGTGGTGATGGGTGGTGGTGTTGGTGGGTGGCGATGGAGGGGGGGATTCACTAGATGGGTGTTAGGCTTGTCGTGGTGGTTGTCATTAGGGTGGGAATTGTGGTGGGTTTTAATGACGGCGACGAGTGTATGGTGGTAGATGTTAAAAGGGTTAGTTTTTAGTGGGGGTTTGGAAGGGGGTATGGTGGCAGTGGTGGAGGGGGGATTCGATTGTTTGTGAAGGTTGGGTTCTGCAGGTCGCCGGAGATGATGCTGCTATTTTTAGGTTTTGGAATCTTCAAGATGACGAGTTGATGTGTTTGATATCCTCGATTTGATAAGGATTTGGGTTGTAATTTGTTTCATGTTTGTAGATTTGTTTTATGTTTTTTTAGTGGGACTGTGTTTTGGTATGTGATTTTTGGTTTTGTTTTGTATATTGGGATTTTGTTTTTTTTTGTTTTGAGAAACATTGGGCCTACTTGTTATTTTAATTTAATACAACGAAAACATGAAAATACCCTCCTAACTAACGGTCAAACTAGTCAAACTGAAGGGATTAACAGAAATGGACCAAAAGCAAAACTTTTTTGAATTTTAGACTAAAAGTTAAATTTGCTACAAACCACAAGGACCAAAAATGTACTTAACTCTTTATATAATTATTGATACATCTAACGGTTCAGATCGCTTTCTATTCTTTCTACTTTAAGAGACTAATTTACGTTAACCTCCCTATATATATATATATATATATATGGGCTCGTTCAAGTGAGAAGACTAATTTTTGTGAGAAGGAAAGAAGAGATCCTAGCCTTCCATTTATCCCCTCCTTTTTACAATCTCAAGGCTCAGATTAATTCAAAGTTAACAATAAGTATAATAAGAAGGGTATTTTTGTAATTTAAACTCGTATATAAGAAAAAAAACACACACATATAGCGCACACTAGAGGTGAAAAACAAATACTGTTCTCTCCCTCCACACCAATCAGAACCACCATTACACCGCCGATCATTACCGCCACTACTCTGCCGTCATAACCACCACTACGCCGCCGTCATAACCACCACTACGCCGCCGTCATAACCACCACTACACCGCCGTCATAACCACCACTACACCAAGAAAGTATAACACAAACCACCATTGGATGACCAATCGGCGAAGTCCCCATAGCAGAACCTTTATATCACTAATTTGGAGGTTATTAGGCTAATTTCTTACACTTTCATCATTTGTAATCGGTGTTCAGTTTGATGATTGCTTTTAATATTTGTTAATTTATTACTTTTATCCTTAAATTGATTAATGCATATCAAGTGTTTGATGAAATGCCTGAACCAATATTACGCAAGCTGTGAGCTTTATTTGATGATCATTGTTTTAGTAGTCTTGATAGTACTTACGGTTATGCTTTCTTAATTATAGATTTAGTTTTCACTCGACAAAGGTATAGGTGAATGACTTCAATAAGCACATTTACAACTACAAGTATTATAAGATGTGTGAATAACCTCGTCACATGCGTCTTGTAGCTTTTTAAGATGTGTGAACAACTTCATCACATGTGAAAATATACATCTCGTAGCTTTTTAAGATGTGTAAAAAACCTCGTCACATGTGAAAATATACCTCTTGTAGCTTTTTAAGATGTGTGAACAACTTCGTCACATGTGAAAATATACGTCTTGTAGCTTTATAAGATGTGTGAACTACTTCGTCACATAATATACGTCTCGTAGCTTTTTAAGATGCGTAAAAAACTTGGTCACATGTGTAAATATGCGTCTTGTAGCTTTTTAAGATGTGTGAACAACTTCGTCACATGTGGACATGTATGTCGCGTAGCTTTTTAAGATGTGTGAAAAACTTCGTCACATGTGAAAATATACATCTCGTAGTTCCCTATAGGTGAACAGTATGTATTTTTTTCATGGCTCAAGACATACATGCACTTACCAAGGATTGTAATCTGTCTGCCTAAATCTATACTTTGTGACAGTACGTATTTGCAATTATCTGAACTGGATAGTTATTGACTTTCTAGCTGTGTAGTCGCCGGATGATTGATAGCATTTTCACGTGTGTATAGATACTGACATTTGACCATCATTTGAAAGGAATCCAAGATAGTGTTTGCCTTATGTAGTTATGTGAAGTTGTATCACTAATGGTTCACAAGAAAAGAAAAAAATAGCACCGTTACCTAAAGTCCTGTTGATCTTGGTTCTGATTATCTGTGCATTTATATCTAATTGTGCAATTTATGGTTTCCTTAATATGCATAAATATATTGAAGTAATGTTGTTGCATAATGTGAAACAGTAATTCTGTCTACAACAAACCCAATCTCGCCGGGGCGGGGTATGGGTGAAACAATAATTCTCCCTGAGTGACTTTTGTTTTTCTTTATGAGAAATTAAGAACATGCTATCATAACGTCTTTCCGATATAGTTTGTGTAGCTCTATTGATTCATAATATCTATTTTTTGGAACCAGGAGTAAGAAGACTCGCAAAACTTATGGTTTCTGGAAGTGGCTATGGTATTATACGCTTCATCGTCATAGTTTTTATGCGTTTTACTTGTTGACTCAACTGCATACATATGGAATATGCGTTTTACTTGTCGAGTCAACTGTATACATATGCGTTTTTCTTTCTGAAAAATTAAGAACATGCTATTATAACGTCTTTCCCATATAGTTTTTATGTGCTCACGAAAATGTTATGTATGACATTTTAATTGAGTTTCAACGATTCTTTACCATGCTCTCAACCAAGCTTCTATCTTTCGTGTATACAGGGAACACAACTGATAAAATCTATTCCTGGATTGAGGCTGTGAGGGGTATTAATGTAGAACAAGCCATGGATCAAATAGCATATGGTGGTCAATCGTATAGTGAACCTCTTGGTGCATTTACAACCGGGCATCCATACATTCAAGACTGGAATGAGGATGTTGAGGCATGTCTTTTCCACAATCTTGTTTTAAGCTCTTGTAACACGTTGTTTCTTTTGGCTCAAAAAACCAGTTACATTTAGACCCAAGCCCAGTTTTATCCGTTACACAATCCAACCTTGCGGCCCGACCTGTGTATTATTTAAAAATCAGCCATTTTGAAATCAGCTTGTTTTAACTTTTTATCTGTTACACAAGAGTTTTAGATTAAATACCAGGTTAGCAAAATTTATATTATTTCAGGGGTGTTTGGATTAACTATGCTTATGGTGTTGGCTTATTTGAATTTTGGAAAGCTCGGCTTATGAGATTGAGCTTACGGACACCATAAGCTCAAGTTGATAAGCCAATAAAAAAGTGGGCTTATGAGCTTTTCCTATTTCAAATGAGCCCATAATTTTGGAGAATAAGCTAACTGCTAGTTTTACCCCTAAATAAGCACATTAGGAATAGCAATTTATCTTCATATTCAAACACTCCAAATTGCTCATAATTAAGCTGAAAAAATAAGTGGAGCGTCTGTACATAATAAGCTATTAGTGAGCTGTCAGCATTGTTCATATCAGGTGCTTTAGTAGTTGGAAGTGTGAGTTTGTATAATTTTTGTTACGCTGTTTGTTTGGTAATAGGCTCTGTGAAGATGTTGGAGTCGCTGGTTTCTAGAGCTGGTTCTGCACAAAAAGTTCTAAATGACCCCTGAAATAAGACGGCAATGGAATACATTGCAAAAGGGTGGAATGCGTTTAGGTTCTTACACTAACAACTTCAATATTCACCTCTCAATTTTTCCGACCACTTACTTTTTTCCCTTTCGATGTTTCAGGCTATGAAAGCTCGAATGGGTGATCTTGCACAAAGCTTAGGCATGCCACCAGGTTTGCCCTCGTTGCATGGACACAGTAAGTGTCCAGAATATGTATGTTGATTTATTGTCGGGCATATTAATAATAGTCATACGTCCCTTGTTTCAATTAAGGCCTTAGAGAGTCATGATCGTGAAATACAGGAGGCTAATGGTCGTTCAATGTATGATATATTTAGTAAAGGTGGCAATTTGAGCTTCTTATGAATGGCTCCATCTGACGTTTTTGTGCTAAAAATGAAATGGGTCAAATGGACGGGTCAAACATGTCGGAAGTTGCTCACAGCATAAAACTTGCTACCAATTCATATGATTTTATCCTATAATCGTATATGACACACTAGTTATCTACTGTCAAGTGTTTAGGCACCCAACCTGACCGGCCGACGTTTCGAGTTATGAACCCGTCAAACCGACCACAGTACCTAACTTGCCAGTTTCTCTACCTCCTGTATTCAGGAACATTTATATGTGTGAACACATATTAGACACAAAGGAGAGCGACAATGCATCTTTGGAGTGTGGATTTCACTTTATGCTGTTAAAAATTTGTTCAGTACATGTTATAGACATACTGATACACATGCATTATTTGTGAACATTGACACACGTATGCATATATAAATTTAAAAGTTTATGTCGCTAGTAGCAACTAAAGATGGGTGCGTTGCTGCAGGTGGCTTCTTGGTTACTCTGTGGTATACATTTTTGGCAAGGACCATAGGACCATATACAAGACACTGTATATAATCCTTTCACCAAGCCGCTACATCTTTTCAACAATTTTGTTTGCAGGTTTGTGGTTACTCTTACTCTCCTACTTAAACCGCGCTTAACAAAATTTGCTTATATAAAGTAAACATACGTTATATTCTGGCGTTATTGAGTAAACTTTGTATAAATTAAACTGTAGGAACAGTAGCTCCAGTAAAAAACCTCCAGACGAAGAGTTAATGAGGTAAGACTCTAAAGTCCTCTGCTTTGTATCTAGTTGCTATAGTTTAATTACGGGTG
The DNA here is from genome assembly GCA_026074375.1 of Tanacetum coccineum. Classification (NCBI taxonomy): domain Eukaryota; kingdom Viridiplantae; phylum Streptophyta; class Magnoliopsida; order Asterales; family Asteraceae; genus Tanacetum; species Tanacetum coccineum. Next base: position 33,547 of record BQNB010055663.1, read on the forward strand.
TGAAATGCGATCATTGGCCCACTTACAATGTATCAGTTTTGTAATATCTTCTCAGATATTAAACTAAAGACCATAACAAAAATGTTTGTTAAATTGTATGGTTCTGAATTCGATAGTCCCCTAAGGTTGTTAACTCTGCAAATAGTACACGTTCCATAAACTGGGTTTGACAGGCCAGAATAGTATGTGTCTCTGGGTCTATGGGATTTGTAATGCAATGTGGATCAATACGAAAATGGTTGTTTGTAGTTTGCCTAGAATGCACGTTTAGTTAGGACCTCATTGTCAAAATGAACCATCAAAACTTATTAAGGACCTTGCTTGTTATTGTAATGAAACTAACCAAATAACAAAGAAAGGGTCGGGCCGACTTTCGAGAGTAATTCCAGCAAATAGTCTTTCTTCCTCCTTAAGAATTGGCTTATCCCCTATATATAGGGAATAAATTACTGAACCTTCATTATTAAGGACTAGCTGAGGCCCACTACTAAAAACAAATTATCAGAACACATCGAGTCGCACCTACGAGTCTCACATTAGCTATTTTTAGATAGCTGAGGCCACTTGTGACTTAATTATTACACAGCCAAAGTTCGCTATAAACACTAGTTATTAAAACAGTATTGCTAGAACTGTAAACTGATAGTCTGCCTGCAACAGCCATGATAATGATCTTAAATACTAAAATTAGAGTATCTAATAAGGATAGGTACGGCAGTTTTGTAGACTAACTGTGTAAAAAGGTCCAGTTTCTACCCTGTAACTTGTAATAAAGTTGGTGTCACATGTTTTAATCAATTCAATAACTTCTAATTGATGAGGTTTTGTGTTAAAAGAATGCAGTTTTGCTCCATTTGACAAATTTTTTTGCACAAATTCTTGATTTTAACATGCATAACCCCAGTTGACACACATTAAAAGCTAATAGATCGTGATTGTCATCTTCTTTAGAATAAAATTATGAGGAATGATACAGTATCTCGGTTTTACATGCTGGACATTCTGAAGTTAAAAATTTCGTATGTAAATTTTGTGTTGGAGTATGTTTAAATTTCAATATTACAATATAGTAATAATTTTTTAGGTTTTCTTATCTAGGTTTCTGGATAAAGGAGTGTGTGATTAAGTGAATAAACATAGATCAGTCAAGAAAAAATAGATTTGAAAGAGTTGTAAAGGAATGAAAACCACCTATTATTTTTGTTAATGCCCTCTTGCAGTGTATGGTTTCTCTTATTTTTAAATTGAATTGAATTGAATAAATTATTAATAAATGATCCGTTCAGGTTGACGTTGCTGCATTTGACTTGCGATCCGCTTCTCTTCACCTTTCGGAACACATCGAGACCAGCTGCACCACTTATTAAAACACCAAAACCCTTATTCATTTCTATGATCCTAACGTCCTCATCCTCCCTTCTTCCCTTCCTTCTGATGATGCTCTTTCTCATTTGGTTGACTCCTCCGTTCGCAAGGTCACCATGCTCCGTGCTGCCTTTGATGATACCAGGGGGGCACTTCACGTCAAAAGCCTCGCTGCTAAAGAACCTTCCGCTCTTGGTTTAGATTCCTATTACAAGCAGTATTACTTATATTTCGCCGCCGCTTCTGCTACTATCACGTGGATTGAAGCTGACAAAGGAGTTATCATAACCAGTCATTCATTATTAGTACGTTACGTCCTTCTTTCTTTCACCACACTACCACTTATTTAAAACTGTTTTTTCATTCCTAAGGTGACATTCAATGGGTCATTTGATCATGTGAGCATAGATGCATCTAGTGTCCTTAACTTGAAGCTTATAGACCCGTTGCATTCTACTCTTCTCGGCACAAGGGACAAAAATAGAAGTCTATTCTAGATTCTTAACAACAAGAACCACCGAAGGGTATAATGATAATATTCATTCAATTCATATAATAATAATCCACTACGTACTGTGAGTGACTTTTATAATCTCTTGCAGGACTAGACTTCTTCGTGCAAATCTCTTGCAGGACTAGACATCTCGTAACTTGTTGCTTATGAGTCACTTGCAGGACAGTGTACAACATATAGATATCTCCACACAGACACTCTTTAGTAGGTCGATGGATCAGCTTGGTTTATGTGCCTTTAGGGCAGGACTTATTTCTGAAGGACATGACTGCCTTTCTGAGTTATATTCTGGTAGTAGGGTGAAAGAGCTTCTTGCACAAGGTGTATCTCAAAGTCGCTATCATGAATAGACTCCAGAATAGGTATATTATTTGTAATAATTATGTTTAGAATTTGTAGTTTGGTCGTCACCTCCCTTAGTGTTTGTACCATCTTACTTTAAGTTATTGGTCACATCTGCTTATTATTGTTTTAAAGTTTAATTTAGAATGGTACTAATTGCTTCTCACACAAGAAGACCACTTAAAAGTAGGTAGGTAAAAAGCTCTACCTACATGAAGTTTGTTTATTACATAACACCTATCATGGCACCTTTCTATTTTGTTATATCTAGATCACTATTTAACAAAGTTGATATGATCTCAAGTAGATGTGGGTCATAATGAACATAATAGCTATTTATATAAAAAAATTAAAAAATACAAAAAGGGTTTCTGGGTCACACAACTTGACCCGGCTCACTATGACCCAATCAAAACATGTTGTGTTTCCATCATAGCCCGTTTTGACTCGTTACTCAACATATATTGATATACATCTTGACACCATCTTTAATAAATTTGTAATCTGCAGGAACGTCTGGGAAGGAGAAGGCAAATGCCATACCACATGCACTGATGCACATCAACCTTGAACTTCTGGAGGCCGTACACCTGAACCTACAAACATCATCATTTTCCATGAAGTTGAACATAGTAAGTTACAAACTCTGACTTTCCAGTTAGCCGAAAAGCTCTCAATTCTAGCAGAGAGCAACGGGCGGGCTATAGAGGCGAGGTTTGGTGGTGTTGGGTTGGAGTCATTACCCACCAGGCGTCAGGAGGGTCAAGATTATGCGTCAGTTGCTGGCGGTACAACATGGCAAGACAACCAGTCTTACACACAAGGTAGTAGTCGGGTTATGGCAACAATCGACACTATGGTCCCGGTCAGGGTTATCAGAATAGGACAGGTCAATCTAGAAATGGTTATCAGGGTACAAGGTATCAAGATAGTGCAAGGGTAGGAACAGGGAGGAAATATAGTGGTTCGGATGCCAGGGGAAGCCAGATGGATGGTTCTAATCGTATTATTTAAGTTTTGTAAGAATATATTTACGTGTGCAAATTATGAGCAAAGAGAAGTTTTGATCTTATTAGCATATTTATATACTAGAAGTACAAAAATAGGGAATATTGATGTTTAATAGAGTCTAAGTTTTATAAAAATATCTTTGAGGGTGCAAATTATGAGCAATGATTAAAGCTTTGATCTTACTAGCAGTTTTTTATACTTGAAGTACAATAATAAGATATATTGATGTTGAATAGATGATTATTTAAGTTTTGTAAGCATAACTTTACGCGTGCAAATTATGAGTAACTATTGAAACTTTGATTGTACTAGCGTATTTTTTATATTAGAAAAGCAAAAATATGATATATTGATATTTAATAGAATATTATTTATGTTTTGTGAAAATATCTTCATGCGTGCAAACGAGGAGCAAGGACTGAAACATTGCTCTTACTATAGTCTTTTTATACTAGAAATGCAAAATTATGAGATATTCATGTTAAGTATATTTATATTCTTATAAATATAAACCAGTAACAAATTAAATACCTCTAATTCATTATAATGGTATAATTCATTATAATTATGTTTTTGAAGTTATTTTCATTGTAAAAACTGTAAATATGTCACATGTGAGTGTAAATATTGCGAATTAGGTCTTGATTGTTATACGCGACTTAATCAGTTTGCATAATATCTTCATGAATGAAAAGCTTGGCAAGGAATTAGTTTTTAATGTTACCAGCGGATTTATAAAGTATCTTCACATGTACAAATTTTAGATAGGAATAAAATATTGATGTTACTAGCGGATTTGTAAAGTATATTCACATGTGAAAATTTTAGATAGGATTCAAATATTGATGTTACTAGTGCATTTGTAAAGTATCTTCACATGTGAAAATTTTAGATAGTAATCAAATACTAATGTTACTAGCGGATTTGTAGAGTGTCTTCACATATGAAAATTTTAGATAGGAATCAATTATTGATGTTATTGGTGGATTTGTAAGGTATCTTCAAATGTGAAAATTTTAGATAGGAATCTTGATGTTACTAGCGGATTTGTAAAGTATCTTCACATGTGAAAATTTATATAGTAATCAAATACTGATGTAACTAGCGGATTTGTAGAGTATCTTCACATGTGAAAATTTTAGATAGGAATAATATTGATGTTACTAGCGGATTTGAAAAGTATCTTCACATGTGAAAATTTTAGATAGGAATCAAATATTGATGTTACTAGCGGATTTGTAAAGTATTTTCACATGTGAAAATTTTAGATAATAATCAAATACTGGTGTTACTAGCGGATTTGTAGAGTATCTTCACATGTGAAAATTTTAGATATCTTCACATGTGAAAATTTTAGATAGTAATCAAATACTGATGTTACAAGTGGATTTGTAGAGTATCTTCACATGTGAAAATTTTAGATAGGAATCAAATATTGATGTTACTAGCGGATTTGTAAAATATTTTCACATGTGAAAATTTTAGATAGGAATCAAATATTTATGTTACTAGTGGATTTGTAAAGTATATTCACATGTGAAAATTTTAGATAGTAATCAAATACTGATGTTACTAGCGGATTTGTAAAGTATCTTCACATGTGAAAATTTTAGATAGTAATCAAATACTAATGTTACTAGCGGATTTGTAGAGTATCTTCACATATGAAAATTTTAGATAGGAATAAAATATTGATGTTACTAGCGGATTTGTATGGTATCTTCACATGTGAAAATTTTAGATATCTTCACATGTGAAAATTTTAGATAATAATCAAATACTAATGTTACTAGCGGATTTGTAGAGTATCTTCACATGTGAAAATTTTAGATAGGAATCAAATATTGATGTTACTAGCGGATTTGTAAAATATTTTCACATGTGAAAATTTTAGATAGGAATCAAATATTTATGTTACTAGTGGATTTGTGGTATGTGCTTAATTACACATACCTTTGACCTCTAAAATCAGACTGAAATGACAAAAAACGTACCAAAAATACATTGTATTTGTATGTTTTCATTTATATTGTGCAGGAAACGGATATCCGAGAAAAAAACGGACAAAATCAAGCACGGAATGGAAAAGCATGAAAAGACAAAGTCAAATCGAAGTCAAAGTCAACCCCGACAAAGTCAACAGTCAATACCGGAAAGCTCATTAGTACATATGAAGACAAACGGGCCCAAAACCAAATCCAAGCCCAATACTAAGCCCAAAACCTTTTAGTAA
>BQNB010055664.1:3073-39011 GCA_026074375.1 Tanacetum coccineum
AATCACTCCCTCTTGACCGAACCTAAAGAAATGATGAATTCGAATTACAAACCATTCATTTAAGTTATACTTTCCATTTTTAGTAACTTTCCATTTTTAGTAACTTTCCATTTTTAGTAACTTTCCATTTTTAGTAACTTTCTATTTTTAGTAACTTTCCATTTTAGTAACTTTTCATTTTTAGTAACTTTCTATTTTTAGTAACTTTCCATTTTTAGTAAGTTTCCAAAATTAGTAATATTCATCATTTGAGATTCTATTAAGTATTTTGAATAGCTTAGGGACTTAATATGCCAACCTTATAAGTTTAGGGTTAAATATGACAACTTTCCATATTTTAGGGTTTAATATGCAAAATCAACAATCTTCAAGGTTAAAAGTGTAAATATCAAAGTTTCACATTTTATTCAGATTATACCTTCCATTTTATGTATTTACAAGTCAAACCCTTAATTTTACATAATTTACATATTTAGTCCTTTTGGTTTATTAATTACTTAAACATTATCTTTAATTATCCATAATTACAAAACAAGCCCTTATAGATTCAAATATGACAAAATCATACTTTATACATTAAATACTAACCAAACCTTATACTTTTCAGAATTTACAATTTCAGTCCCTCTATTTTAATTAATTAATTTCTAATTACTTAATATATGTAATTAACCATTTTAAATCCAAAATAATATCAAAATGACATTTTATACCCCCCAACTTATTTTATACAGAATATACTAAGTATAATAACATGTCTAAAACAGACCCCATAGTTTCAGAAATTACATAACAAGTCCTTATACCTTTTATATCATAATCGGCTAACATTTTAATTCACAAAACCCTAATCAAATTTTCCCCAATCACAAACACAATTATTGTTCAATCATTAGTAATCACAAATAAATCTCCAATAATCATTCGAATCATTTATAAATTATTCCAACAATTTTTCTGAGTTATATGAGACATGAAAAACCTTAGAAAAATATAAAATAAATTTTACCAATATCTTATATGCCGATTTCATTTTCATTTCTAAATTAGGGTTTTGAATATGTTTCAATTTATAAAATCAAAATAAAGTGCATGGACATTTTTCTCAGGTTTATAACATATTAATATGATGAAACATAAGTTATAAAATTACCTTTGATGGCCTTTGATGATTTTATGATTTTATGAACTCGGTATAGCTTTTCGAACCCAAAACGATACCAAAAATCGAATCAATCACTTCCCAAGCTTCCCACTATTTTTACCACACTCCTTAGTCCGTCAAAATGATCTGGGAAAATTCGGTCCCTGCCTTGGAAAATTTGTTGCCGGTCACTTTTGGTATTTTAGGGTTTTGGTGCATTTGATTTTAATGATTTAACAAATGACAAATGAAATAAAGTGTGAATAAATTATTTGCCGATCTTTTCTAGGGCTTTAAATAGGTTTTAATCAGATTTAATTATTTTCATAATTATTTTATATTTATCCACATTTTATTTAATTAATTTTGTAATGTATAAGTTAATTAAATACATATATAAATTCGTCATATATACCTATAATAATTTTAATTATTTTCATTGTATAACATAAAGTATTTTAACCTTACAAAAATTTTCATAATTGCTAAATATTGTATTTTCATAATTTTTAACATTTAAATGAATTTTATTCATGCTTTAATGAATTTTTCTTGCATTAGGGGTATTTTGGTAATTTCACATTTGTTGAGATTTTTAGGTTTTACAACTTCTTCCCCTCTAAAAAAAAATTTGTCCCAAAAATTGAATGAACCGGATGAAACGAAATTTAGAACGAAATGAAGACATACCGAACTAGACAAAGAAATGAGGATAACTAGCTCGCATAGACTCTTCGGTCTCCCAGGTAGCCTCACGCTCTGGGTGATTCTTCCAAAGAATCTTCACAAAAGGAATGACTTTATTTCTCATGACTCTCTCTTGACGATCCAAAATAGATTCAGGTTCTTCAGACAAAGACATATCAGGCTGAATTTGATCAAAAGGATAAGATGCGACATGCAATGGATGATAATGGTATCCCCTCAAAAGAGATACATGAAAGACATCGTGAACGTGCGATAACTGCGGAGGAAGAGCCAAACGATACGAAACCTCTCCAATACGTTCCAAAATCTCAAATGGACCAATGAATCGAGGACTGAGCTTGCCCTTGATCCCAAAACGTTTAACTCCTCTGAATGGCGAAACTTTCAAAAATACACGATCTCCAACTTGAAACTCTAAGTCACGTCGATGCTTATCAGCATAACTCTTCTGTCGCGATCTAGCCTCTTTCAATTTCTCTTTAGCAACAGCCACCTTCTCATTAGTAATCTCGATAAGCTCCGGACCTTCAATCAAACGCTCACCTACTTCATCCCAGCAAATAGGTGCTCGACATTTTCTACCATACAAAAGCTCGAAAGGTGCAGCCTTGATGCTAGCATGCCAACTATTATTGTAGGCAAACTCCACCAAGCACAAATATTCATCCCAACTACCTGTCCATTCTAAAGCACAAGCCCTCAACATATCTTCCAAGGTCTGAATGGTCCTCTCTGACTGACCATCTGTTTGAGGATGAAATGCTGTACTGAACTTAAGACGAGTTCCCCATGCTTTCTGTAATCCTTTCCAAAAATGAGACGTAAACTTCGGATCTCTGTCGGACACAATAGAAGTCGGAGTACCATGCAGTCTAACGATTTCCTGTTGAAAAATCTCCGCCAACTTACTAATACCGTAGTTCTTCCGAATGGGTAAGAAATGAGCAGACTTGGTTAGCCGATCAACAACCACCCAAATCGCATCATGTCTTTTCTGAGTAGTAGGCAAACCAGTAACGAAATCCATGGAATCTTCATCCATTTTCCACATAGGAATCTCAACGGCTGTAACAACCACTAGCCTTTGATGTTCAATTTAACCTATTGACAAGTCATACATATTGGACACAAACGTAGCCACGTCTTGGCTTCATGCCATTCCACCAAAAGTACTGTTTCAAATCTCTGTACATCTTGGTTGAACCTGGATGAATAGTAAATGGAGAACTATGAGCTTCCGTCATAATCTTCTCGCGAAGTGTCTGATCATTAGGAACACATAGCCTATCTTCAAACCACACAACGCCTTCATCATCAACCCTGAACTCAGTATGTTTACCGTCTTCAACATTCTGCACAATAGCCCACAACTCACCATCGTCCCTTTGAGCTTCTTTGATCTGTAGCATGAGGTTAGACTCTATCCTCATACTCGCCCAATAGCCATCAGAACCTCGTACACATAGTTCAACATCCAAACGCTCTAAATCATGAAGGATCCTGGAATCAAAACAAGCTATCATCCCAGATTTTCGACTAAGTGCGCGGCGAACCACATTAGCTTTGCCTGGGTGGTACTGATGTTAGTGTCATAATCTTCAGAAGTTCGAACCATCTTCTCTGTCTCATTTTAATTACTCGCTGAGTAAAAATATATTTGAGACCTCTTATGATCTGTAAATATATCAAAAGCTTGCACCATACAGATAGTGTTCCTCCAGATCTTTTCATATGCAGAAAACTACAGCAAAGCCTAACTCAAGATCTGGGTTGGATAATTTACTTCATAAGGCTTCAGCTGTCTTGAAGCGTAGGCGATCACCTTCCCATGTTGCATCAAAACACAACCCAAACCTTTCTTCGATGCATCACTGTATATCTGAAAACCACCAGAACCTGATGGAAGAGTCAATATCGGAGCAGACACCAATCTCTGTTTCAATTCCTCAAAACTCTCCTGACGCTCATCTCCACACAAACTTCTCACCCTTTCTCATCAGCAGGGTAAATGTAAAGCTAATCGGGAGAAACCCTCAACAAAACGTCGGTAATAGCCAGCAAGCCCCAGAAAACTTCTCACTTCTGTCACCGTAGTAGGTCTCGGCCATTTGGTGATAGCTTCAACCTTTGATGGATCCATAATGATGCCGTCTGCAGATACAATATGACCAAGGAAAGCGACTTGCTGTAACCAGAACTCGCACTTCGAAAACTTCGCATACAACTTCTTCTGTCTAAGAATCTCCAACACAATCCGTAGATGTTGCTCATGCTCTTCTTCAGACTTAGAGTAAACGAGGATGTCGTCGATGAAAACAATAACGAACTTGTCAGGTACTCGTGGAAAAATACGGATAATCAAATCCATAAACCAGCAGTGAGCATTTGTCAGACGAAGTGCATAACCAATAATTCGTAGTGGCCATAACGCGTACTAAAAGCAGTCTTAGAAATATCCTGCTCTCTCATACGAAGCTGATGATAACCAGATCGCAATCAATCTTAGAAAAATATTTAGCCCCTTGCAATTGGTCAAACAATCGTCGATTCGCGGAAGAGGATAGCGGTTACGAATTGAATAACGTGTTGAGTTCGCGGTAATCAATACACAACGCATCTACCATCCCTTCTTCTGTAACAAATAAGACCGGTTGCAACCCACGGTGAACACTGGGTCAATAAAACCAATTCTCAACATCTCCTGATAACAACTTCTTTCCAATTCAACAGGTGCCATACGATATGGAGCCTTTGAGATAGTTTCAGCGCCGGGAATTAACTCAATGCCAAATTCAATCTCTCTAGCCGGAGGAAGTCCAGGAAGTTCATCGGAAAAACATCAGCGAATTCACGAACAACAAAAGATTTTCAATATTAGGACTCTCCAAAGATGAGTCCACCATAACAGAAGCCAGAAAACCATGCACCCATTAGAATCAAGGTACGTGCCTTCATCGCAGAAGATGACTTAACGACTTAAGCGGTGAGGATACCATGATAAACAAATTCAGGTTGGTGAACGTTACCAAATATCACAGTCCTAGCATAGCAGTCAATGGTAGCTCGATGAGAAGCCAACCAATCCATGCCAAGAATCACATCAAAGTCGAGCATATGAATAGGAAGTAAATTCGCAGGACGAATACGATCAGCAAAACGGAGAGGACAATTAACATATTCATGGTCAATGAGCATATGGTTCTTCATTAGGGTTGAAATGATTACACGTTCTCTAATGGTGTAAGGATTCATATTAAGTTTCTAGCAAAAGTGGTAGGATAAATAGAATGTGTAGCCCCAGTATCAAATAAACGAAGGACATACGATCATCATGTAGATATTACCGAAGAAAGTACTATTAACCGTATTCATCCATCTAAACGATTGAAGAAAAACGATTAGCAAACGAAAACAAGATAGGTTACGGAAGAGAGTTACGCAGAAGGAACCTAATGTCTAACCCAATCCTCACGGGTCATAGGCCTAAGCTCTAAGGTCATAAGAACCTCGACATGATTAAAACCTGGCAGCCTCGTGATACCATAATTGTAACCCCCGACCCCGAAGGGGTAGAATTTTTACAAATATGGTGTGAACATCAAAAGCATAACACAATCATAACACAAAGCATAAACAGCGGAAGTCTTAAATAAATAACCAAAGGAAATAAGTCAACAAGACTAAAGGTACATAAGGTTTGGTCAAAGGATAAACATATCCAAACAAAATAACAAATGTCTTGAAGGAAACAATTCGTATATCAAAACTAAGATCTCTAGGGTAAGTCCACACTCAGCACTCATAACCCGAAAGCAAACCCCAGCTCCTAGCTTAGATACCTGCCGCAAGAAAAGAAAATGCGGCTGAGCTTACAAAGCCCAGTGAACAGATATATATAATAAACGAAAGCAAAAGAAATCGGAAATCAAGGATATGATACAAAGGTACAAAGAAACACAGACATGATCAACGGATACAAATATAAGATAAGACATCATCATAATATCCATCAAAGGGTAAGGTAAGATGAATCAGAATCAAATAGGTTAAGTTACATCACCAAGCCCAACAAATCATATCAAATGACCATGAGTCATGGCTCCAAGTCTTATGGTAAAGACGTGGATTGCACCATCATCAGTCACCAAATATCCAAATATCATAATGTATAACCATAGCAAAACAAAAACAAATCTAGGATGCATCCATACGCCCCTTAAACAAATAATAGTCTTCATAGTGCACATATAATATCAAATGGGGGACGGTATGAGAAATCACTCACTCACACATGAGTCATGCCAAAGGTGCATCAATGACACGGCCATGTTACCTTCATGGCTAGGAAACAAATAGTGGCTTGGTTCTCAAACTGAAGGGTTCAAAGCAAAGTCATATCAAAGTTCATTTCAAAGGGATCATAGCAAAGGTTCAATGTCAAAGGTTCAAATATCAAAGGTTCAAATATCAAAGGTTCAAATATCAAAGGTTCAAATATCAAAGGTAGCATAGCAGGGTTCAAATGGAACATAATAACAGATCATATAAGAAAGCCAAGATAAAAGGCTCAGAGCAAATGTAGCAGATCGCATAAGTAATCAAAGATAGAGAGAAAAGTGTCATGAGAAACCTTAACGAAAAGGTCAGAATATCTGTACCTTATTCCGAAGCAAAGCAAAATCAAAAAGAAGAAACACCCCCCCCCACAGAATAACAGAATCCACTCCCTCTTGACGAACCTAAGGAAATGATGAATTCGAATTTCAAACACATTCCTTTAAGTTATACATTCAATTTTTAGAAACGTTACCATCTTAGAAACTATCCATTTTAGTAACTTTCTATTTTTAGAAACTTTCTATTTTTAGTAACTTTCTATTTTTAGAAACTTTCCATTTTTAGTAACTTTCTATTTTTAGAAACTTTCCATTTTTAGTAACTTTCTATTTTTAGAAACTTTCCATTTTTAGTAACTTTCTATTTTTAGAAACTTTCCATTTTTAGTAACTTTCTATTTTTAGAAACTTTCCATTTTTAGTAACTTTCTATTTTTAGTAACATTCATCATTTGAGATTCTATTAAGTATTTTAAATAGCTTAGGGACTTAATATGCAAGCTTACAAGTTTAGGGTTAAATATGACAGCTTTCCATATTTTAGGGTTTAATATGCAAAATCAACAAATTTCAAGGTTAAAAGTGTAAATATCAAAGTTTCTTATTTTATTCAGATTATACCTTCCATTTTATGTATTTACATGTCAAACCCTTAATTTTACATAATTTACATATTTAGTCCTTTATGGTTTTAATAATTTTACTTAAACATTATCTTTAGTTATCACAATAATACCATACAAGCCCTTATAGATTCAAATATAACATATCATACTTATAACATAAATTACAAACCAAAAACCCTTATACTTATCAGATTTACAATTTTAGTCTCCTCCATTTTCATTAATTACTCTAGATTACATAAATAATATGAAATTAACCATTAAATCCAAAATAATACAAAATGACATTTTTATACCCCCAACTTATTTTATACAGAATAAAATAAGTATAAACAACATGTATAAAACCGACCCCTAGTTTCAGAAATTTCAAAACAAGCCTATATACTCTTATATTCACAATTTCGGTTACAATTTAATCCCAAACCCTAATCCAAATTTTCCCAAACAAAAACAATTATATTACCAATCATTGGCATATTACACCTGTTAAAAAATAACAACCTAACCCTAATTCGTTTTAACCATTTCTTTCCCTTTTTCCCTCTTTTTTTCGAATTCTGGTAAATACAAAGAAACTCCAAAATCATTGAATTATTATAAATTATTCCAACAATTTTTATGAGTTTATGAGATAATAACACCCTCAAAACATTAAAAATAAATTAATTACCATAATTAATATGCCGATTTAATTTTCCATTTCTAAATTAGGTTTAATATGTATTCAATTTATAAAATCAAAAATAAAGTGCATGGACATTTTTCTCAGTTTATAAACATTCAATATGATGAAACATAAGTTATAAATACCTTTGATGGCCTTTGATGATTTTATGATTTTTATGACTCGTATAGCTTTTCGAACACCAAAACATACCAAAAATCGAATCAATCACTTCCAAGCTTTCCCAATATTTTTTCCCACACTCCTAGACTTCAAATGATCTTGGAAAAATTCGTACTGCCTTGGCAAATTTGTTTCCGTCACTTTGGTATTTTAGGGTATTGGTGCATTTGTTTTAATGATTTAACAAATGAAAAAGAAATAGAAGGATGTTATAAAACTTAATTGGCCGAGTCCCATGGGATTTAAAATAGGTTTTAAATCAGATTTTAATTTATTTTCATAATTATTTTTATATTTTATCCACATTTTATTAATTAATTGTTGGTAATGTATAAGTAATTAAATACATATATAAATTCGTCATATACCTATAATAATTTTAATTATTTTCATTGTAAAAATAAAGTATTTTAACCTTACAAAATTTTTTCATAATTGCTATATATTGTATTTTCATAATTTTTAACATTTAAATGAATTTTATTCATGCTTTTATGAATTTTTCTTGCATTAGGGGTATTTTGGTAATTTCACACTTGTTGAGATTTTTAGGTTTTACACTTTCTTCCCCTCTAAAAAAAATTTTCTTCCTCAAGAATTAATGAACCGGAATAAAAACGAAATGAGAACGACATGAAAACATACACGAACTATAGACAAAGAAATGAGGATAACTAGCTCGCATAGACTCTTCGGTCTCCCAAGTAGCCTCACGCTCTGGGTGATTCTTCCAAAGAATCTTCACAAAAGGAATGGCTTTATTTCTCATGACTCTCTCTTGACGATCCAGAATGGATTCAGGTTCCTCGGACAAAGACATATCAGGCTGAATCTGATCAAAAGGATAAGATGCGACATGCAATGGATGATAAATGGTACCCCTCAAAAGAGATACAAGAAAGACAATCAAGAAACAATGCGATAACTGCGAGAAGAGCCAAACGATACGAACCTCTCCATACTTCCAAATCTCAAATGGACCAGGAATCGAGGACTGAGCTTGCCCTATGATCCCAAAACGTTTACCTCCTCTGAATGCGAAAACTTTCAAAATACACGATCGTCTAACTTGAAACTTCTAAGTCACGTCGATCCTTATCAGCATAACTTCTTCTGTCGGATCTAGCCTCATTTCAATTTCTCTATATCAAAAGCCAACTTCTCATGAGTAATCCGATACTCCTGTCCTTCAATCAACGGCTCACCTACTTCATCCCTTGTCAAAATTAGGTGCTCGACATTTTCTACCATACAAAAGCACGTAATGGTGCAGCCTGATGCTAGCATGCCACTATTATTGGTAGCAAACTCCACCAAGCCAATATTCGATCCCAACTACCTTTCCATCTAAAACTAGCCCTCAACAAATCTTCCAAGGTCTGATATGGTCTCCTCTGACTGACCAAAAGTTTGAGGATTAAATGCTGTACTGAACTTAAGACGATTTCCCAAGCTTTCTGTAATTCCTTTCCCAAAAATGAGAACGTAAACTTTGGATCTCGTCGGACACAATAGAAGTCGGAAGTACCATGCAGTCTAACGATATCCTGTTGAAAAATCACCGCCAACATACTAATACCTGTAGCACCTTCGAAAGGGTAAGAAATTACAGAACTTGTTACCATCAAACCACCACCCAAATCGCATCATGTCCCATTACTGAGTAGTAGAGCAAACCAGTACGAAGTCCATGGAAATCTAATCCATTTCACATAGGAATCTACAACGCTGTAACAACCACTAGCCCCTTTGATGTTCAAGTTAACCTGCTGACAAGTCATACATTTGGACACAAACGTAGCCACATCTTGCTTCATGCCATTCCACCAAAAGTACTGTTTCAAATCTCTGTACATCTTGGTTGAACCTGGATGAATAGTAAATGGAGAACTATGAGCTTCCGTCATAATCTTCTCGCGGAGTTCTGATCATTAGAGACACATAGCCTATCTCAAACCACACAACCCATCATCATCAACCCTGAACACAGTATGTTTACCGTCTTCAACATTCTGCACAATAGCCCACAACTCACCATCGTCCCTTTGAGCTTCTTTGATCTGTAGCATGAGGTTAGACTCTATCCTCATACTCGCCCAATAGCCATCAGAACCTCGTACACATAGTTCAACATCCAAACGCTCTAAATCATAAAGGATCCTGGAATCAAAACAAACTATCATCCCAGATTTTTTGACTAAGTGCGTCGGCGAACCACATTAGCTTTGGCCTGGATGGTACTGGATGTTGTGTCATATCTTTCATAAGTTCCAACCATCCTACTCTGTCTCATGTTAAGTTCCCGCTGAGTAAAATAAATTTGAGACTCTTTAAGATCTGTAAATATATCACAACTTCACCATACAGGAATTAGTGTCTCCAATCTTCAAATGCAAAAAACTACAGCAGCTAACTCAAGATCATAGTGGTGGATAATTTATCTTCATAAGGCTTCCATCTGCTTGATGCGTAGCGATCACCTCGCCAATGTTTGCATCAAAACACAACCAAACCTTTCTTCGATGCATCACTGTATATTGAAAACACCTAATGGAAGAGTCAATATCGGAGCAGACACCAATCTCCGTTTCAATTCCTCAAAACTCTCCTGACGCTCATCCGTCCACACAAACTTCTCACCCTTTCTCATCAGCTGGGTAAGAGGTAAAGCTAATCGGGAGAAACCCTCAACAAAACGTCGGTAATAGCCAGCAAGCCCCAGAAAACTTCTCACTTCCGTCACCGTAGTAGGTCTTGGCCATTTGGTGATAGCTTCAACCTTTGATGGATCCATAATGATGCCGTCTGCAGATACAATATGACCAAGGAAAGCGACTTGCTGTAATACCAGAACTCGCACTTTCGAAAACTTCGCAATACAACTTCTTTCGTCCTAAGAATCTCCAACACATCCGTAATGTTGCTCAATGCTCTCTTCAGACTTAGAGTAAACGAGGATTTCGTCAATGAAAACAATTAACGAACTTATCAAGGTACTCGTGAAAATACGGTTAACAAATCCATAAACAACAGGCAGGAGCATTGTCAGACCGAAGGGCATAACCAAGATTCGTAGTGGCCAAACGGTACGAAAAGCATTCTAGAAATATCCTGCTCTCTCATACGAACTGATGATAACCAGATCGCAAATCAATCTAAGAAAAATATTTAGCCTTGCAATTGGTCAAACAATCGTCGATTCCGGAAGATGGATAGCGTTACGATTGTAATACGGTTGAGGTCGCGGTCATCAATCCACAAACCATGCTCCCAACCTTCCCCTTATCTTAACAAATAAGACCGGTGCACCCCAAGGCGAAACACTGGGTCTAATAAAGCCATTCTCCAACATCTCATGTAACTGCTCCTTTAACTCTTTCAATTCAACAGGTGTCATACGATACGGAGCCTTTGAGATAGGTTCAACACCGGGAATTAACTCAATGCCAAATTCAATCTCTCTAGCCGGAGGAAGTCCAGGAAGTTCATCAGGAAAAACATCAGCGAATTCACGAACAACAGAAAGATTTTCAATATTAGAAAACTCCTCCAAAGATGTGTCCATAACAGAAGCCAGAAAACCTTGGCACCCATGAGAAATCAAGGTACGTGCCTTCATAGCAGAGATGAGCTTAACGGACTTAAGCGGTGAGGAACCATGATAAACAAATTCAGGTTGGCGAACGTTACCAAAGATCACAGTCCTAGCATAGCAGTCAATGGTAGCTCGATGAGAAGCCAACCAATCCATGCCAAGAATCACATCAAAGTCGAGCATATGGATAGGAAGTAAATTCGCAGGACGAATACGATCATCAAAACGGAGAGGACAATTAACATATTCATGGTCAATGAGCATATGGTTCTTCATTGGGGTTGAAATGATTACACGTTCAATTAATGGTGTAGGATTCATATTAAGTTTCTTAGCAAAAGTGGTAGATATAATAGAATGTGTAGCCCCAGTATCAAATAAAACGAAGACAGTACGATCATCAATGTAGAGATTACCGTAGAAAGTACTATTACCGGTATTCACCATCTGAACGATCGAGAAAACGATTAGCAAACGAAAACAAGATAGGTTACGGAAGAGAGTTACGCAGAAGGAACCTAATGTCTACCCAATCCTCACAGGTCATAGCCTAAGCTCTAAGGTCATAAGACCTCGTCATGATTAACCTGGCAGCTCTGATACCATAAATTGTAACGCCCCGACCCAGAAGGGTAGAAGTATTACAAATATGGTGTGACATCAAAAGCATACACAATCATAACACAAGCATAAACAGCGGAAGTCTTAAATAAATAACCAAAGGAAATAAGTCAACATGACTTAAGGTACATAAGTTCTCAAAGGATAAACATATCCAAACGAAATAACAAATGTCTTGAAGGAAACAATTCGTATATCAAAACTAAGATCTCTAGGGTAAGTCCACACTCAGCACTCATAACCCGAAAGCAACCCCAGCTCCTAGCTTAGATACCTGCCGCAGGAAAAGAAAATGCGGCTGAGCTTACAAAGCCCAGTGAACAGATATATATAATCGAATGCAAAAGATAACGGAAATCAAAGGATATGATACAAAGGTACAAAGGATATCACAAGACATGATCAAAGGGATACAAATATAAGATAAGACAAATCAGAATATCAAATCATAGGGTAAGGTAAGATGAATCAGAAAATCAATTAGTTAAAGTTCAATCACCAATCCCAAACAATATCATATCAAATGAGACATGGAGTCATGAGCTTCCAAAGTCTGTTGAGAAAAGACGTGGATTGCTCCCAATCATCAGCACCAAATATCCAAATATCATAATGTCATAATCCATCGAATACAAAACAAATCTAGGATGCATCCATACGCCCCTTAAACAAATAATAGTCTTCATAGTGCGCATATAATATCAAATGGGGGACGGTGCGAGAAATCACTCACTCACACATGAGTCATGCCAAAGGTGCATCAATGACACGGCCATGTTACCTTTCATGCTGGAAACAAATATAGCTTGGTTACTCAAAACTTAAGTGTTTCAAAGCAAAGTCATAACAAAGTTCATTTCAAAGGGATCATAGCAAAGGTTCAATGTTAAAGGTTCAAATATCAAAGGTTCAAATATAAAAGGTTCAAATATCAAAGGTAGCATAGCAGGGTTCCAAATAGAACATAATAGCAGATCATATAAGAAAGCCAAGATAAAAGGCTCAGAGCAAATGTAAGTCAGATCGCATAAGTAACAAAGATAGAGAGACAAAGTGTCAATGGAGAAACCTTACGAAAAGTCAGAATATCTTGTACCTTAATCCGAAGCAAAGCAAAATCAAAGAAACACCACAGGAATAACAGAATCACTCCCATCTTGACCGAAACCTTAGGAAATGATGAATTCGAATTACAAAACCATTCATTTTAAGTTATACTTTCTATTTTTTAGAAACCTTCCATCTATAGAAACTAACATTTTTTAGTAACTTTCTATTTTTAGAAACTTTTCGCATTTTTAGTAACTTCTATTTTTTAGAAACTTTCCATTTCAGTACTTTCTATTTTTAGAAACTTTTCCATTTTTAGTACTTTCTTTTTTAGAACTTTCCATTTCTAGTAACTTCTATTTTAGAAAACTATCCATTTTAGTAACTTTTATATTTTTAGTAACATACATCTTTGAGATTCTATTAAGTATTTTAAATAGCTTAGGGACTTAATATGCCAACCTTACAAGTTTAGGGTTAAATATGACAACTTTCCATATTTTAGGGTTTAATATGCAAAATCAACAAATTTCAAGGTTAAAAGTGTAAATATCAAAGTTTCTTATTTTAATCAGATTATACCTCCATTTTATGTATTACAGTCAACCCTTAATTTTACATAATTTACATATTTAGTCCTATTTGGTTTAATTAATTACTTCAACATTATCATACATTATCCATAATACCGAACAATCCATTATAGATTCAAAATATAACAAAATCATACTTTATACATTAATTACTACCAAACCATATACTTTTCAGAATTTACAATTTTAGTCCCTCTATTTTCAATTAATTACTTTCTAATTACATAATAATATGAAAATTAACCATTTTAAATCCAAAATAATATCAAAATGACATTTTATACCCCCCAACTTATTTTATACAGAATATACTAAGTATAATAACATGTCTTAAACAGACCCCATAGTTTCAGAAATTACAAAACAAGTCCTTATACTCTTATATCACAATTCGGCTAACAATTTAATTCACAAAACCCTAATCAAATTTTCCCCAATCACAAACACAATTATTTCCCAATCATTGGCATTAATTACACCTGGAAAAAATAACAAAACCCTAACCCTAATTCATTTTAACCATTTCTTTCCCTTTTTCCCTTATTTTCGAATTCGGTAAATACAAAGAAATCTCCAAAAATCATTCGAATCATGTATAAATTATTCCAACAATTTTTCTGAGTTATATGAGATATGAACAACCTCAGAAAAATATAAAATAAATTTTACCAATATTTATATGCGATTAATTTTCATTTCATAAATTAGGTTTTGAATATGTTTCAATTTATAAAATCAAAATAAAGTGCATGGAACATTGTTCTAGGTTTTCCAAATTCAATATGATGAAACATAAGTTATAAAATTACCTTTGATGGCCTTTGATGATTTTATGATTTTATGAACTCGGTATAGCTTTTCGAACCCAAAACGATACCAAAAATCGAATCAATCACTTCCCAAGCTTCCCACTATTTTTCCCACACTCCTTAGTCTTCAAATGATCTTGGAAAAATTCGTCCTTGCCTTGGAAAATTCGTTTGCCGTCACTTTGGTATTTTAGGGTTTTGGTGCATTTGTTTTTAATGATTTAACAAATGAAAAATGAAATAAAGATGTGATAACTTATTTGGCCGAGTCCTAGGGGCTTTAAAATAGGTTTTAAATCAGATTTAATTATTTTCATAATTATTTTATATTTATCCACATTTTATTTAATTAATTTTGTAATGTATAAGTTAATTAAATACATATATAAAAATTCGTCTTATATACCTATAATTAGATTATAATTATTTTTCCATGTATACATAAAGTATTTTAGACCTTACAAAAAATTCATAATTCTAATATTGAAATTTTCATAATTTTTAACATTTAAATGAATTTTATTCATGCATTAATGATTTTTCTTGTTTAGGGTATTTGGTAAATTTCACATTTGTTGAGATTTTTAGGTTTTACATGCACAAACCGCAGTGTTCATCCAAATGACATATTCCGCAGCCTTCAAGCCCAAACCCAAAAAAAATCTCTTCGAATAAGCTATTTGAGCACCAAAGAAGCTTCGAAATAGATAGTAATAAGCATATAAAGGGTTCTTTTATCAAAAGCTCTAATCTTTCTTGTCAAATAAGCGAAAACTAAACACCCCTTTATATTTACCCACGAACCAAATAAGATTAAAAATAAGTTTTATGATTTGTTTGGTTGCCAAAAATGTTACTAAACCATGGAACACTAAGCTAGAAACCATAGAAGAGAGAAAGCTTCAAGCTTTTGAACCCCATAAGCCAAAACCAAACAAAGCCGTGGCCTTTTCCTTATTAATAAGCCACGAATACACCACAAATAAGCAAACCACAAACACGAATTCCTCCTAGGCTCTGATGCCACTTTTTTAACCATAAAGAAATCTCTAACTAGTAACGATCCGGAGGCGAGCTGAGGATAGAAATGAAAGTAAGCCCATATTAGATAATAGAAGAGAGAAAGGGAAAGATGTTGTGTTTCTAGAGAGAGAACACACACACTTATGAGAATACAAAAAATACTCACACCCTCCTAATGGAGTATCGGAGGGTATATAAAGGCCTAGGGACACCTAACAATCTAACTAGATCATTATTAGCCCAACGAGTCACACTTATTAAACTATTGTAATTCCGTATAAGTCGACATATTTTAAGGCTAACAGAACCACTATAAATCATCGTGTTTGGTTTGCTTTCTCTTTTACATAATGCTATTTCTTTACTTTGTAATTACGCTTATATTGTGGCTTGATGTTTATGCTTGTGTTGTGACAACTTCCTCATTCTATGTTTTCCATTATTCATATAGTCAAGTTTGTTAGGGCATTTGATACAAAAGTTTTAAGATTTTAAACAGAAACGTATTCACCCCCTCTACGGTTTTCACAGGGTCTTTACGTTATACTAACTTTGTAACTATTGTAATAGGCTAGTCAAGGACACGGGCTCGAGGTTTAATCTAATATTTTATGTGTTTCAGGCCAAACGCTAATCAAAGCCAAGCCTGGCCCAACCACACACAAGCTAGGCATCACATAGGGTTTGTGTAGTATATATACACCTCTCCTTCCTATGGAGAGGTGGTTGGTTGTTTGTTACTCATTTCATTTGCAAGAAATAAACTTCCTTCCACTTACTTTCTCTCTCTATAATTCTTTAACTTTCTCTCTCTAGATTTTTACCATTGATGTGCTTATGCTTTGTGAAAAGATGATTTAGGTTTGAGATAACACATACTCATATTACCTCATATGGTTCGCTATGCTTCAAAGTCACATAAGAGCATCAGGTATGGTGGCATCCCAAATACCTATTTTTGGTGCCACTTCGGTGCCACCTCAGCGTCCTCACTTTTAACACTCACACACAAAAATACCCCTTCACTCATAACACCGCTTTCACATGCCTAAAAGGGCCCGCCTATTATTTTATTTTTCATTTCAAACAAACTATATAAAGCAAAAAAAAATTAAAAAAAACAAAAGAAGTAATTATATAGAACCAACCAATGGATCATCACCTTGATTCACCACCTTCTTCCTCACTACACATGCACTTACACACATAGTCACACACACTAAAACAAGAAAACACTCACACACACTAAAAAAACACAACACACACTAAAAAAACACAACACAAACACAAACGCATTTTAAATACATTAAAAAATCAAAAAAGGAAAGAAAATTTCATCATTTTCCCAGTTTCACGCACGACAAATACTTGGTGTTTGCCAACTTGGCGCTGGATGGTGGCGGGTGTCTGACGGCGCCAAAAGCTCTTCAACATCTGACTTGGTCATGGGAGGAAGGGGGGGGGGGATTATTCACGATGGTCTAAGGGATGACTAATATCAAAAATGGGTACTGCAACATCGTTCGGCAGTGTACATTAAGAGATTTCTTTTGAATGTCTTAATGCAAATGTGAACTGGATTCGTGCTTGATTGTTTTTTGGTATCAATATTCATTTCTCATCAATGGGTCTCCAACTCTCAAATTTCATATACGAATGGGACTTATGCAAGGCAATCTTTTTCCTATGTAAATATAGTAGCGGAAGCGCTACAAATAATCACTAGTATAAAGGCATGTGCTAAAGGGTATCGTCAGCATCTTTGTTAATGGAGGTTGATTATTTGATTTTATTTACTTAAATACCGTACGAATGCCTCTTCCTATTTGGTGAATAGTCTATTCCTATTATTAAAATTTTATATAAGTTATAAAGTATTGAGTTAGGGTCAAATGAGAAAAAATTACAAAGAGAAGGATGAGAAGTAATCACAATCACAAATTTTAGATGCACATATAAAAAAATTAGTGCATCTTCCTTCAAATTTTTCCTCACAATTTAAGACGTGTGGTTAAAATTACTTCTCACCCTACGCATTTTAATTATTTTTCTCGCTGAATTCGTTCTATAAAGTGCTTTCATATGGTATTTGGGATGGGATTCAATGAATCTAAGAGTTGCATATACGGGATTGAGGTTTATTCGAATGAGGTTGACATAATCGCTTGCATCACGGTTGTAAATTTGGGTGATTACCTCCTGTCTTTTTGTCGAAAAATTCATGTATTGTGTTTCGGTATGTCCATAAAGCAAAATCCAGATCGTTGGTTTCTTTATTATGATTCAACTTAACATTAATTGTCTTTTGCACTTTAGGTTTGATTTTTTGGATTTTATTTTTTACACCCAAAATATTTATCAACCCGAGATCGAGCCTAAAAAGGAGCTCAAAATGTTTATCGAGCCGAGCTCGAGCTTATATAGACTAGACTCGAATTATTGTCGAGCTTTAAAGTGAATATTTGTTTTTTTTTCATATATGTTATGTGTATTTTAAGAGCTTATGTAAATATACGAAGAGAAAATTATTATAAATATACACAATCACGGACAAATACGCAGTCGTTTTGACTGTGGGCCATTTGCTACAGTAACGGGCTCTCATTTTGGGCCAGCCCGATTTTATTTATTTTTTATTTTTTTAATTATTTTGTTTTTTTTTAAATTTGTATGCACAAAGTAGGAGAGAAAAAAAAAATATTACAAAAGTTTCGATTTATTCAGATAAAAAAAATACCCGCGGAAACATCTTCGATACCTAATAACTTTAAAATAATCGATATGGTCACATCTGGCCCAAAGTAAAAAAAAAATACAAAACGAACCCTCACCTTTTAACTATTTACGATTTTCTTATACAAAAATTCCCGTAAAAAAATTTACAAAACCGTCCCAAAAAAGAAAATATTCGGGAAAAATGTGGCCCAAAATCTGGCCCAAAGTAAAAAAAAAACTAGCCCAAAATTAGCCTGAAATGTGGCCCAAAGTAAAAAAAATACAAAACGGTCCCTCAACTTTTAACTATTTACGATTTTCTTACACAAAAAATCCCGTAAAAAAATTAACAAAAAAACACGTCAAGTTTTTATTGTTCACAACTTTTTTACATTCATCGGCCCAAATAAAAAGATATCGAACCGTCCCAAAAAAAAAATATTCGGGAAAAAATTAACCCGTCCCAACGCAAAAAAAAAATTCCCGAATCATACAAAAAAAGGAAATATCTGTGAAAAAATTAGCCAAAAAAACCCCAAAAATAGCCTAAAATCTGGCCCAAAGTAAAAAAAATACAAAACGGACCCTCACCTTTTAACTATTTACGATTTTCTTACACAAAAATTCCCGTAAAAAAATTTACAAAACCGTCCCAAAAAAAGAAAATATTCGGGAAAAAATTTGCCCGTCCCAACGCAAATTTTTTTTCCCCCAATCATAAAAAATGAAAATATTAAAAATTAGCCCAGCATAACGCATCGCCCAAAAAAACGCCACGAAACGTAAAAAAAAATATTCGGGAAAAAATTAGCCCCGCCGCAACGCGCGGGTTCTTTTGCTTGTTTTAAACATAATAGGTCATATTGAGCTTCTTGCGAGAGTGAAATAAAAAGTAGGCCATCAATGCAAAAGTTTAAGTTTATTTTAATAATTATAAAAATACACTAACAACAATCACAACTTTACCTCTCTTGTTTAAAATAAACATAAAAGTATCCCGATCCTAAAATTTATAAAAGAAGCAACACTCAAAGTAGAGAGCAAGCTAGAAAAAAAATACGTAACACACTTACTCCTATGAAAAGCAAGATTGCGAGCACCAAATTCTATAATCCACAAACATACGCGGTCTCGAAATTCAACAGAGACCGGTTGAATTTCATATCCGAGCAAGAAGATATCTTTAGCATACATAATAACTGTATTATTATCATGAGGTTTCACCATCGTCAAATATGCCAAAACACATACATCACTTTTTAAAAAAGTTGAGAAAAGGAAATTTACAAATGAGATAAAACTAAACTTTAAGGTTTCCTTTGATTCGTGAATTTGAAATTTCGGAATTCTAAATTCTAGAAAATTTAAATTATTGAGAATTTAAATTATCGGAATTTAAAATATCTACTCATGTTTGGTTGACAAAAATTTATAATATTTTAAAATCTGTCATTATGTTTATTATTACAACTTTTTTAGGGAGTGACGGATAAGGGTGTCAAAAAACCCGACCCGACCTCGATTAAGCCAGTTGGGTCACGTTAGTCAGGTAAAAAAATTATTCAGGTTATTCGGGTCAACTCGAATAATCCAAATACTAAATAGGTCGGGATGTAAAACCTAACTCAAACCCTAACCCTAACCCTAGCAGGCCTGTCTTGAGGAGAGCTAGGTGGAATACTGGTGATCGGTCTCCGTTTAACCCGGTTGTGGTGCTGCGTGGCGGGGGAAGCGGGGAGGACGCGAATGCGAATGCTTTCGAGTTTTATTACGATGATGGGGCGGGTTCGGGTTTAAGGCCGTTACCTGATAGTATGTCTGACTTTTTATTAGCGTCTGGTTTTGATAGGTTTCTTGATCAGTTGACACAGATTGAAGTGAACGGGTTAGGATTGGGGGTAAATGATGGTAATCCGCCTGCGTCTAAAGACGCGGTTGAGAAAATGCCGAATGTTGTTATTGAGGAGAAACATGTGTTGACTGACGATCCACATTGTGCTGTTTGTAAAGAAGCTTTTGTTTTAGGGACAGAAGTTAAGAAAATGCCGTGTCAGCATTTGTACCATTCTGAATGTATTTTGCCCCCCCCCCGTGGGGGGGGGCCCCCTTTTTGCCATTTGCCGTAATTCGTGCCCTGTGTGTCGTCATGAGTTGCCATCGGATAATAGAGACTTGGATAGTGGTCAAGTGGGTAATGGGGATGAGGCGGTTGGGTTGACGATATGGAGGTTACCAGGTGGTGGATTTGCGGTGGGGAGGTTTGCTGGTGGGAGGAGAGGAGGGGAACGAGAGTTTCCTGTGGTGTTTACGGAAATGGATGGTGGGTTTAATAATAATGGTGCTCCGAGGAGGATATCGTGGGTTTCGAGAGGTAATGGTGCTAGAGAGTGTGGGAGATTTCGGCGAGTGTTGAATAGTTTCTTTTCGTGTTTTAGTGGTGGTGGGAGGGCGGGTAGTGGTGGTTCTTCTCGGCGGAATAGGGTGTTGGGATTTGAGGCGAACAGTGGGGTTTGAGACTAGTTTGATGACGATTAAAGAGCTTAAGTTTTTGTTGGATGTAACATGTAAGTATGAGAAGCATAGAAGAATAATATGAAATGAAGATGAGAAGGTAAAGAAAAATAAATTATTCTTATTTATGGTATTATGTTTTGCTTTCTTAGTAATTTTTATGCTGTATTACTTTTATACAGAGGGTAAAACATGCGAGTTCTGGTTATTTAAGGAAAAATGAAGATTGCAAGAAGATGGTATATACCCGAATTGGGCTTTTTTTATTTGTCTTACTCTGCCTTATCACCCTCGACCATCTAAACATGATACCTTTGACGATAGTTTATAACATTAATATCTTTGGATTACTTTGCGTAACATTTATCTTGCTATCAATTTTTTGGAAGATTAATAGTGCATCATCCTAAGCACTAGAGGTGCATATATAATTATGTTCTTAGGCTTATGGTCCTTACAGGATGTGACCAGTATTTTTTTCTTTCTTATACTCTTGGCCTTTAATCAATCAGTTAACCCCTGAGCGACTGGTTATGACCTGTGTGGAAGCAATAGAAGGTTCAATGTAGGACCGATTATTTTACTAATCCTAGGATGTCTACTAATATTGACCCTAGGATAATAGTGCATTCGTACCTTAAATAGTTTTTGCCTTTGTTGGGTCTTGTGTTCATCTCTTAACCACATTATTTGTAGTTGCATTTGTATAAAGTTTTGATTTCATCCAAAGAGCCCATGACATTGATTTACTTGCACCCAGCATCTCCAATGCTATGGACTTTGTCATCCCATAGCAATGGCATGTCATGCCACACAAGATT
Organism: Tanacetum coccineum; assembly: GCA_026074375.1. Taxonomy (NCBI): domain Eukaryota; kingdom Viridiplantae; phylum Streptophyta; class Magnoliopsida; order Asterales; family Asteraceae; genus Tanacetum; species Tanacetum coccineum. Next base: position 24,756 of record BQNB010055664.1, read on the forward strand.
TCTATAAACTCTACTTCATATAAACCCACCATCTCCAATGCTATAAAGTATAAACTTCATAAGTCCATAAGTGGACGACACTAACATTTTATTATCGTTATATTATCTCCAAATTCACATGAGCTAGCATGAGTGGGTCCGTATTTATTTCTCTCTTTATGGTTTATACACATGAACTTGCTCAACTCTCTTCTCTATAAACTTTTTTAAGCTTTGTGCTCAAATGGAAGTTTATGGGTATAAACTCCACATAAGCTCCATGTCACTATGGACAAGCTCTATAAACCTTCATTGGAGATGCTCCTAGTAGATACTACATGTAGAGAATTATAGGATTGTTGGACCAGAATATCGACACAACCAACAGTCTGTATGGTTTCTATTAGTAGTAATCACAAATCTGCACTACCTAATGAATGATATAGTTCTTGGTGACTATATTAACATGTTCCTAGGGACTGCTCTAGGCATTTTAATGAACTGCTACCAAGTCTTGGTCCAAACTAAGCTTTGCCTAGCCTAACTAGTCCTTTTGACCCCTCTCGTTTCGAAAAGGTCTCACCCTTGTTCTCAACATATGACTAGAGGAAAATTCCACCATGTAGAAATCTACTAGATCGTGTAAAATGAATTGTGGACTGAGGACTGAATTTAATGAAAAACATGGACCGAGGACCGGACCGAAATATATTCAGTCTGATCCGGTCTGTCGGGTTTCTCGATTTCGGTTTGATTGACGGTCCAATATGCTCAACCCTAGTTTTTGGAGATAGTGGGTTTTATTTTATATTATTTTCAAAATTTAAAATGTATAATAATATATAATTTTATAAACAATAATAATTTATATTTTTTATCTCTCTTACATTAAATTTAAATTCTAAACTAAATCTAAATTAAAATCCAAATTCTTAACCCACCTACAAACCAAACAAACCTTGAAACTCCCCATTTTGATGGAAAGTGGGGAAAGATGATCGAGAACGAAGAGGGAAGGTATTGAGCTAAGGTTGAAAAAGACGGTTTAGACTAATATATCGTTTGCTCTAACAATGACAAGATTGATTGGGTTGCATGTGATCCTAATATAACAAGTGCATTGTTCTAATTGTGAATTCATAGCTTTGTTGGTTGTTAATGTTGACGAACAAAGGTGGATGTGTGAAACGAGGTGGTAGTTCCTTCGTGGTGGTGACATATGGGTTGTTAGTTCTTCCATGGTGAAAGACACAACAATGTGGTGACTCAAAAACACTTGAAGCCTGAATATCTTCTTTGTGTTTTTCACTTGCTAGTAAGGGGAAACAAACTAAAAGACACAACTGTGGAAAAAATGAAAGGATCACTTGTAATAGTTATTGAACAAGTGTGAGATGTTCTTGAGGAGATAATTTCTTTGGTATGAGAGTTTGCAAGTGAGGACCAATCATTTGCTGGTAAAGGTGATGATGTTCTTCATGTCAAGATTGTATAGTTATATGTTTTGAGTATCATGTTTGTGAGGATTGAAGGTTGTCAAATTGACTATTACTATCAAGGGTAAAGTATAGAGGTAAGGTTTGAGTGTATGGTTGAAATGTTTCTTGTAAAGTTTGGGTATGTAAAATTAATCATTACTATTAAGACTGAAGTCTAGTTATAAGGTTTGTGTATGATTGACATACGGGTAAATGTTCTTTAGATATCTTTCACAATTAAGAGTGAAGTGTATTTATAAGATTTTTGAGTGATGGTTGACGACGTTCTTGTAAGGTTGGAATAAGAAGTGAGTGCTCTTGTGAGTTGGTTTCTAGGGAATAAGAATCACATTTGTGAGTTCTTGAGAGTATTTGGTGAAAGACTATATGTGAACGAGTGTGTTTTTCCTCCCACTTAATCCGTAATCAGTAATCATCTGGACATAATGTGTCGAATAATAAACTAAATAAAGAAGAAAACATATGATGATCAAACTGATGAGCTTGACAATGTCAAGACGGATGATGCTTAGCATACAATGAACTTCATCCGCGTAGTTATGTAGCTCTTCTCTAGCAATGCGAATGTTCATAGAACAATCATATGACGAGGTATGTGGTTACCTTAAAGGTGGCAGCGGATATGGTGGAGAGAAGATATTTTCCATCATGGTCATTAATAAGATTATACCTACGGGGTTTTCATTGTCTAACATGGTATCGGAGCGGGTCTGATCCTCAGACCTAGGTGGCTAAGTTGAGCCGCCTTCCTTAAACCACCCCGTCAAACCTTAGTCATCACACCCTTTAACCTTCTTTAAAAAAGTGTTAGAACCCTAAACCTCGATCATCCTTTTGTTCAAGTTGTCAGCAACTTTGAGGCTATGGAAGAAGATGTTGCTGGTGTCTGATGACGGCCAAAGAAGACTCATAAAGTTCATTAGTTTATTAACTTGTGAAAGAGCAAAGGAAGTGTCGGTTGATGGAAGCTAACAAGGGATCAATTTATAGTTTTTTTTATTGTTTTATGTTTGAAAAAAAAGAAGAAAAAAAGTTACGTTTTTATTTAATATTTTCTCTGATTTTTATTTGTGTTGGTGATTTGTGCTAGGTCACAGATCCACACGATTGGTCTGGGATACTTTGGTTTATCCCGTAATTTGTGTTGGTGATTTGTGCTAAGGTCACAAATCCACACAATCTTATATTGTTGTTCGTGCTTCGGTCACGAGCCGGTTCATTTTTTTATTACGTTAATGTTTTTATTATGTTAATGTTTTGTTTTTGTTTACTACTCCAGTCCGAGCTTTCGCGATTTCGTCGCTCGGACTGCGGGGGAGTATTATATGGATAAATAGGCCCAAGCCTGGTTTGTGGGTTTTGGGTATTAGGGTTTTACCATTATAAATAATGGTCATTAATAAGATTATACCTACGGGGTTTTCATTGTCTAACAGATAGAGGCGAGATTAAGGTTATTGCGAAATGAACTAGATATGAAGAATGAGTGATAAAACCGTTTATTGTTAAGGAGTGGATCCCTAAAATAAGAGACAGTTGGTATAGTAACAAGTTAGTGAGACCGAGTTACTATGAGGAGTTTTGAGTATTTGACCGTTTATAGTGAGTGATGGAATATGTATTTTGTGAAGAAAAAAAATCACGAAAGTGAACAAGATAATGATCAAAGTGATCTGAATGAAGACCCTTAGATATTAAGACAATTAAGATATTGATGTACAAGACTATGTGACGCCTATATGTTTATCTAAATAGACAAACCTAATTCTATATGCAACAAAATAATATAGTGTCAGTGCACAAGAAAAACACGTACATCATATAAAAGGTCACATAAGACTATTATAACGTATAAAGGGTGTTTATACCTAAACATTGATATAACCTAAACCTAAACACGTATAAAGGGTGTTATAAAAGACTTGCTTGTTATCTTGCAGGCGTGTAAGCTTTTTGATCAGTCAGATGCGCGGGCTCCTTCTTCATCAGCATGTTCGAAAACTTCAGGGTTTTTAGAAGGAAAACCGGACTTAGGGTTGCGTCAGGTATCCAGCGGTACTGCACAAGTAGAACTAAGTCTCCAACCCTATGCAAATTAGGCGAGTAACGAAACTAGGGTAAACCCAAAATTGGCTAGACCCGATTTTGGTTTCGACTTGTGGAAGTTGAAATCGGTCGAAGGGTTTAAACCCTTAGGATCGACCGATCGAGAGGTGAGGGAGAGAGGATGTGGATTTTAGGGTTAGTGTGTGTTATAAGGATCCTTAGAATTCCCTTTATATTTATAGGATGCAAAGGAGGATTCTAGAAACACTAATACTTGTACAACAAGTATTGTAGCTTGACAAGAAGTCAAACTACACCCCTTATGGGGTTTCATCCATAACCGACCCAAACGTACCCTTGGTTTGTTTGTTTGGTTTTTTTGTCGTTTACAACCCCTCTAATACTTATCTAGGATAAATATTAAGCTTCGGGTTATAACGGTTTAATCCTCAAATGAAAATATCGTCATATTTTCATTTCCTCATTACTCTCATTTCATTTACGTAACTTGTTTCTCATTTTCTCTTGCACTGTTCTGTTTAGTATGCATCGGTGTAACCCTTCGGCAGTTCTGTGAAAGCCAGTGGTTTAAAGATCGTTGTTTGCTTGCACATTATCCTTTCGTTGTGAATCCGTTGCAAAAAATTTAAAATTTCTATTAACAAATAGGACCAAAAAAATGTTAAGTATTATGACAATTCGGTAGAAATGTTCCTAATCTCTATCTCTACTATGTTATATTAGAGACTGAACTCTCTCGTCACAACCTATTTAAAATTTCCAACATTAGATTTTAAGCAAATACATGTAATAAAGCAATATGTACAAACATACACAACACAAATTTGAGTGTTACAAAATTTTCATATCCATAATAAATGCTCATCTTCTAAATCCCTCTAAATCAATTGTACCTCTTTTTTTGGGTAAAGGGTTACCCCGGTAAAGTATATTAAAACCGAAAAAGTTAAGTACAAATGGAATGTGGCTGAAGTACCACATTAACCTCAAGCTAAATAGCTTGATAAACACCTAAAACTAGTGCTTATGACATGCCATAAGCACTTACAACTCTAGAGACAGATAAATGCAACTAGGACAAATGACTCAACTGAACAAGTTAACCAGCAGCAGCCGTGAAAGATTAAATTTCGCCTATTTTTGGAAATAAGTTAGTCGATTCATCATACACATTTTTCACATGTTCTTCGTCTTCTTCTTCATTCTCCAAAGCAGAATAAGAATTAGACGTGGTTATCTTACCTTTCTTGGAAGAAGTACCAGCAGACTTCAACATAGACGACGATTTAGAAGCATTACCCACATTAGTAGCTCCTTTCTTTGGTTCACTAGTAGCCACCTTTGGCTTATACCTAACATTTTGTTTAACCAAAGGGCCAACAAACTGACCACCATTAGTAGACTTGGACTTACCTTTCCTCTTTTTCTTTTTACCCACCGTTTGTAAACCATCATTAGTCTGCTCAACAGTAAGAGTAACAACATTAGGAGTAGTAACAATAGGAGGACTCACCACCTTTTTAGGGCAATGGTCATGAACATGACCAAATATCTTACATATATCACACCTGGGCGGTCTCCATTCATACTCAACACGGATGGCCTCTTTGGTGAACCCATTCCTAGTGAGTGAGGGAATACCAGTAGTAACAACATCCACGAGATCAGCCTTAGAATTTACCTTAATTAAACACTGAGCAAAACTACTCCTACCCCACGAATTATTACACATGCCACTTGTGTATGAATCAAGCATAACAGGTTTGCCAATAAACGTAGCAATTAAACTAATACCATCCTCTTCAAAAACTTGAATAGGAACATCATGCAATTTAACCCATATTGGAATACAAGTCAATTCTTCTTTAAGCAATCTAGTATCCATAGACCATTTCTTGAGAATGATCGAAGAATTACGGATCAACCAAGGACCACCCTCCAAAATAGATTCTAAACCAGCCCGTGAATCAAATTTAAAGAAAAAGAAGCCTTTGGTATTCATCATAATCCTTTTCAGCCCATGTTTCGCCCAGTTGTTTCTTGCATAGTATTCAACAACCGGAAACACCATTCTTTTTCCAATAAAATAACCATATAAAGTGTGTTCAAACCGTGTACTAACCTTTTCGATAACTTTACGGGGAATAGAGATATTAACACCACCAAATACAGGATCAACCAGCAAAGGACGAAAGTTAGAATTAGTTGTTGGTTGGTCCTTTGTACTTGCACCTGCAGCTCTAGCATAGGATGTTGACTTGGTATTGATGTCCACATACTGAACAATACGGTCACTAGGCGAAGCCTTACCAGACATACTATTATCAACAGTTGGGGCGCTCTTCTGCATATTCAAAAGAGTATCCCACCTATTACAGATAATATCAATAATCCCACTGCGTGTTTTCTTAGTCAGCTTTGACCACAAAGCATATTTACCCACTTCAAGATCTTTAGTAAATTCATCAATTTCCTTGGGGGAATTGAGGGGCGCACCAAATAAAGCAGCAACATCATCAATAATGCATATTAGACCATCATTAGGCAGCTTTAAAGCACTTTGAGCCTCAATTCAATCACACATAGCACCTAATGCTTTAATGACTACCTTACGCTTATCATTAGTCATCCCATATAATACCTCCACATATTTACCAGCATCAATATCCTTTATTAACACCTCTAAATCACCAGCCGTTGTTAACGAAACTCTAAAAATAGCAGCAGCATCAACATTAGACTGTTGTGGAGGCAAAAGAGCATTAGGGGAGACCAAAGGAGATTGAGTCAACCCCTCTTGACTAGCGGCAAACATGATATCATCTCGGTTCACAATAGTTTCGCCTTTCTCCAAAGTTGTAAACCTGGTGCTTTGGGAATTAGTCGTGAAAACACCACTATAAGACGTAAAAACACCACTAGAACGATTTACGTTAGACACATTGGTGTTAAAAGGATTCGACCCATCATCATTAGCATGGTTGCTACCAGCCGACACCTATTTATTGGTGCTTGTCTCCTTGTCCAAACTAGAAACCCTAGTTGCACCCAATCCACCAGAACCCACGTTACCTTGACTAGCCCTAGCAGATTCCCAAAAACTATTAGCGTTAGCCGTGTTTTGACTTGTCAAGATGGTCGCATGCGGTTCCAAACCAGAATTGTCATGGATACGCAGCAAACTTGGTAGCAATGACAACGTTATCACGTGTTTCTGCTTGTCCTGAAGAATCAATAAACTAACCTCAAAAGAAGTCTACATATATATACCGAAAATGAAGCATATATAGGTGTGCACTAAATCTATTCTATAATATGACGTCCTCCGTACTAGTATATTGGGCAATGACGTTTCCAAGAAGCTTTTCGCTTTGGTCGTTAAGTTGACCAGTGCCGTAAGAATCGGCAGTGTCGAAAAGGTTGATACCATTGTCAAGAGACAAGTTAAAAAGCAGTTGCAGTTCAGAGTCCATGGACTGCTGGTATCCCTAAAGCAACTGATTACCCCATGCCCATGTTCCAAAACCTATTGGAGATACACTCATGGGTCCCAGTTTCAGTTGCTGTAAGTTGTTCTTGTTCTGCTGCCATGGCCAGGTGACACGGATGTTTTTGAGAATGTTGTTGTCTGTAAAAAGAGCAAAAGGTGTCATTAATGACATGGTCATCATTTTCATTATAGAAAGGTGGAGGAACAAGAGTCAAGGTCAATATTTTTTTTGTGTAAAAGGTGAATTATATTACTCAAACTGATCATACAAAGCTTGCTAAAGCTAAAGAAAGACATACCCTTTCTTTGCCATAATAGGAGTTGTACAGAGAATACAAAAGAACCTATACAATACTGCATAATACAAAATAGAATACACCAAATGATCAGTACAATACACCTTTCTTCTATGCTCTACAAAGCATTTAAGCACTAGGCAACCATGGAGAAATCTCAAGCTCAACTACATTTCCAAACCTCCAAACATCCTGCCTGAAATAATAGAAGCCCATTCCATTAACTCAGAGACTCTTACAGGAGGCATCATTGAGACATGAGTAAAACTCCAGTTCCCTTGAGCTCACACTGCACTGAGCTACATTTCCAAAATCTGGCATCACTCAATATGCAGTAGAAATCTCAAAGATACTCCCACCTGTCTACATTTCCTATCCTATAGCTCAATTGCTCATCATGTAGCTACACCTCACAATAAAAAAAGGAAAGACTAGGGGACAGGCATCAGCGGCTGGCACTCCACCATGTAGCCTCTCAAAGGCCTACAAATATAACACACTCAAACAAAGCAAGAAACTACCTCTTGAGTCCGACTAACTCAGTTTAAAACCAAACAGTTAAGAAACTGCAGCTACAAACTCACAGAACTTAGACCAGCAGGCTAGTAACTAAGCTTTCAAACCCAAAGTACAAGCCACCTGCTTTCTACAAAATCCATACTCCATAACCAAATAAAACTCTCCAATTCAATCATCAATCAGTCCAATCAGATAGGATTGTTTCCTTATCTCCTGGTAGATTCATAGTTACTTTCTAGGCTTTATTCACTTCCTTTGTTTGTCTTGAATCTTTAACAGTTAGGCTAATAAGCTTCAATCTCACATTGTTAATAATTTCATCAGTGTGGTTACTATAACTTCTTTTTTCATTAGAGAATAATCTTCTATTCCTTTCACTCCAAATATAGTATATACAAGCAGATATCAATACCCTCCTTAAGATGCTCATGATATTTCTATTGCAAGGCAGCTCCTCCATTCTTTTAATGATCAAGTCCCATTTATCAGGCATATTTTGTTGATTCATTCTTTCTTTCATAATTTTCCAAATTTTACTAGAATATGGACATTAAAAAAAAAGATGCCCAATAGAGTCATGACAGGTACCACATAAAGAGCACTTCATTTGTTTACCTGGATACCATTTCAGGAGTTTATCTTGAGTTGATAGTCTACCCACTATAGCTAACCAGAATATGAAGAAGTGTTTGGGTGTACAGTGTGAAAACCAAACCACCTTTTCTCCATGGCACAGTCTCCTCTTTAATTCTCCAATCCATCCAAGTTCTATTAGCAGAAAACTTTACATTGCTTCCATCACTTGTTTTCCAAACAACTCTGTCCTTACACCCTTCTTTAAATTTTAGCACATGAATAGATTTGAGGACACTATAAGTTCTTTTCCATTCTGCAGGCCATTGCCATTTGCCATTTCTTACCATATCTCTGACTTTAACATCATTCATATTATATCTTTGAAGTATTTCATTAGGGATTAGATCACATAGACTGCTATCTCCCCACCATTTGTCATGCCATAGGAAAATAGACTTCTCATCCCCAATTTTATACTCAACATATTTCCTCATTTTGTCCCTTAAGTCAAGCATCTGATTCCACCCACAACTAGCATTTGAATCATGCTTAATAGTCCAAATGCACTTGCCTTTCAACCTCATTGCATTGATCCACTCTACCCACGAAGATTCCTTATTGCTAATCACATTCCATAAGTGCTTAGACAGCAAGGCATCATTCCAATCCCCCAAGTTCTTTATACCCAAACTACCTTCATTTTTCGGCTTACAAATATTTTTTCATGAAACTTTTTCCTTACCCTTGGATATTTCTCCATTACACCAAAGATAGCATTTAAGAACTTTATCAATATCTTTAATCACAGCTTTTGGCAATCTAAAAGCTGATGCCCAGTATATATGCATAGAAGCAAGAACTGATGCAATCAGTTGAAGTCTCCCAGCATATGACAACAATTTATTCTTCCAACTATTAACTCTAGCCTTAATTCTATTAATTAGGTACTTGCAATCATTAATGCCAATCTTTTTGGTAATAAGTGGAACACCCAGGTATGTCACAAGCAATTTACCTACTTTAAAAGGAAGAATATGGAGAATTTGTTGCTTGATGTTTTTAGGTACATTCCCAAAAAAACATTGTGTTTTTGCCTATGTTTGGATTAAGCCTTGAAACAGAACTAAACAGGTCCATAGCCTTCTTGATAACCATGATAGACTCCAAATCTCCATGGCTTAAGACCAAAAGGTCATCAACAAAGCATAGATGAGATATTCCTAATTTCTTACATCCCCAGTGGTATTTGAACTTCTTACAATCTTCAATCTGTTTTTGGAGAATCAAGGTAAAAACTTCCATAATCATAGTAAAAATATAAGGGGACATAGGATCCCCTTGTTTAAGCCCTCTCCCCCTTGAAGTATCCACATCTTTCACCATTCACACATACAGAAAATCCTGTGGTCTTCACACAAATCATAATCCAAGTGATCATTTTTGTAGGGAAAGCAAACAATACCAGAGTACTTTTAAGAAAACTTGAATTTACTGTATCATATGCTTTTTGTATATCTACTTTCATTGCCACCTTTTTAGCTCCATTTTTCCTATCATAACCGTTCAATAACTCTTGGGTTAGGAGAATGTTGTCAGTTATTTGTCTTCTTAGTATAAAAGCACTCTGATTAGGATTTATAATCTTACTAAGCGCAATCTTAATTCTATCAGTTATAATCTTGCTAATAGTTTTGTAAATCACATTACAACAAGTTATTGGCCTATAATCAAAGACTTTGATAGGAGTACTTATCTTAGGAACCAAGGTGATAAGAGTTGAATTCATCTCTCCATGCATCTTCCCATTAGCAAAGAATTCTCTGATTGCATCACATACATCCCTCCCAACCTTGTTCCATGCTTTTTTTGTAGAATTTAGCAGTGTACCCATCGGGACCAGGGGCCTTGTTGTCACATATATCAAACATAGCATTTTTAATTTCAGCATCAGTCACACTCCTAGTCATATGGTCTGCATTCTCAGTGCTGATTCTTTTGAGACTTTTAAAAACATTAAGGTTAAGACTTTGCACAGCCACCTTTTGACCAAAGAACTTTTGAAAATGAATAACAAACTGCTCAGCCACTTGATTTCCTTTAAAACAGTCACCACTTTCATTGTACACCATATCAATTCTACTTCTGTTTTGTCTCCTTTTTATCATAGTATGGAAATATCTGCTGTTTCTATCCCCATCACTTAACCAGTTAACTTTTGCTTGTTGGAACAAGAATTTTTCCTCATCATGGACAGCATCATTGAAGTCTTTAAGTATCATAAATCATAGCCTCATCCTTCTTCAAATCTGCATTATGAGGCTCTTTATCTACTTTCGCTTACACAGCTTTAAGCTCATCTTTTAACTTTTTTACTCTTTCAAAAAGGTTACCATTCTTCCAACTAAGTTTCTTTATATGAAGTTTCATGGCCTTCTGCTTCTTCACTAATTGGTACATTTTGCATCCTTCAACCTGCAAATTCCATTCCTAATCAACAATCTCCAAAAAATCATTTTTGTCCGCTATGAAATTAGCAAATCTGAATGCTTTATGCTTTTGCTTCTTCAATTTGGGGATAATCAAGACAGCTGGACTATGATTTGAAGTTAAGTGAGGCATAAAGATGGCATGAGAATTTGGGTGTTTATCAATGAACCCAACATTGCTCAATACCCTGTCAATTTTCTTCATAATCCCACTACTATGATCTAATCTGTTTTGGACCCAAGTGAAATGTACCCCAGTCCGGTTAATATCTTCAATTTCATTGCAATCAAGGCACTCTTGGAACTCAATCATATCAGTGGTCTTAAAAGCACCCCCCTCAGAATGCTCATCCAACTCTAAACTTACATTCCAATCCCCCATTAACACCCAAGGATGGTTGTCCACAATTCCTTTGTACATACTAATATCATTCCATAAATTCCTTCTCTCTTTTCCAAAGCTTGCAGCATATGTAAAACAGCAAAAGAACTTCTCTTTTGTATCCACAGTCTCAATGAGACATAACATGGCTTGGTTACTGGTGTGGATGTTCATAACATTGACATCATCAGGGTTCCAACCCATAATAATCCTACACCCCCTTTTACTTTCATTCATTTTTGACATCTAATTCCATCTTCCATAGACAAAAGTACAAATTTTATTAATTTGTTTCTCTTTTATATGGGTCTCTAGGACAGCACAGATACTTAGCTTTTCCTTAGCAATAAACTTTCTAACCTCCTTTTGAGTAGTACTATTACACATACCTCTAACATTCCATACTGCAATTCTCAAATCATTATTAGTGCCTGTCATTGGGATCCATTCAACAAATCTACTTTGCACCCCTCCAATACATTTGGCTGCCATACTTTAGCAATTTCAGAAACCATCTCATACACATCCTCATTCTCATCATACTCATTATCCTCTTTATTCTATTTCTCATTCCATTTTTCTTTAAAATACTTACACATCTCCTTACACCAGTTCTTTGTCTCCTCCATAGTTGGTTGTCTCTGGTAATTCACATATTTATCTACCACATCTTTCATGTTTCTTTCTTGAACTTCATGTATCTCAGAATCTTCAATTTCTTCAAAAATAGCAAATTTGTTAGCACTTCTTTTAAAACTTTCCATATTCTCATTATTAAGCTTTCAAACAGACTTTGGACTATTGGGTTTGCTTTGAGTCCCAATTGTTTCATCATTCCCTCCCCTGCTTTGACCCCCTTTGGTTACAGTTTCCACATTTGCTTTCTGATTAACCTTAGGTCTGAATTCCATTCTTTACCTTAAAAACACCATTATTCCTTCCCACATTCCTCGTATACCTGTAATCTTTACTCTTCTCTAAGTTTTCCCCGCCCTTTTTTCTTTGTTGCTGTACCCATCCCCTCTTTTCTGTCATAGCACCAATATTACCATAATTCTCTTTTCTTGCCTCAACATTAACCCCCTCATTCCCCTGCTTCTTACAATTACGATCACAATGTCCAAAAACTTTGCAAAAGTTACACTTAGCAGGTTTCCATGTATATTCAACACTTACAAACTTTGTGCATTTCACCATTAGTTCAGTGCTTCTATAACTAATCTCAACCTTGTCTTTAAATTGATTTCCAGCATTGACTTCCACTAGAACCCTGGCATACCCCACTCTACTAGCACCCCATGACACATTCTGGTAGTAGTTTTGTCCATAATCAACGGTGTCCCAAGACTACTAGCAATGGCACTGATTCCTTTGACAGTCCATGCTTCAATTGGCACATTATGCAGCTTAATCCACAAAGGTAATTTTACAGGTTCACTGAGATCAATGTTTACACTAGGGTCCCATTTTTGTACAAACAATGGTCTATTGCTTACCATCCATGGACCACTTTCAAGGACTTGGTTCATACCATACTCATTGTTGAATTTGAAGTAATATAAACCATTCTGAGCCACAGTGTCAATAAGTCCATATTTCCCCCACATTTTCCTTATGTTGTAGTGCAATTCATTATAGCTCATTTTAAATCCAATAAAATGCCCACACAATGTCATTTTCCATTTCCTGCTTTCTTCCATAATCATTTCCTCATCAAATACAACATCTCTTCCATCCTCACTCATTGTAGGAATTAGCTCAAGCTTATTATCAAAACCATTCCCATCAGGCATAACAACACTAGCAAAAGTCTTTTTAATTCCTTTCATTTGATTATCATTAGTCCTATTTATGTTATCTTCCTTCTTATTACTATTAGTTTCCTTAGTAAGTTCCTCAAACTCGCTACAACATTCAGTACTATTCACAGTTTTACCTCCACTTTCCTTGTTAACACAACCACTCTGCAATATTGTTTCATTCAAAGTAGGGTACTCTTCCTCATACTCCTTAAACTCCTCCACACTTCCACTACCAGAGCTTCCTGCTTCAGCAGTTTGCTTACCATCATTGTTTGAATCAGCACAATCCTTAATTTCATCACCATTATCATTATTAGCCTCAACTCCTTCCTTACTAATTCTGCTTTTTCCCAATTCACAAATAGGATCCCCAAATTTAAGAGGAATTCTCAACTTCCTTTTTGAAGATCTTTTCCTATTAGACATATTACCTAATACTGAAAATTTGAAGTGAAACCCTAAAAATTGAAATTTGGGGAAAACACACAATTTCTACACAAAACCCTAAAAATATCACCAATTGAGACAATTGAGCCCTAATTCAATTCAAATTGAGACTAAACAAACAAGATTAACCGCGCGTTGCTGCGGGCGTTAATTTTTCGCGCGTTGTTGTTGGGCATTAATTTTTCATTTTGGTTTATTTTTTCGGTCTCATGTTTAATAGTTTGTTTTTGTTCTTATATAAAATGACAATCGCGCGTTTTTTTTTTTTTTTGCCCAGGCCGATAGAAAGTCGTAAATAGTTAAAGATGAGAGTACTTCCTGTAAAAAAAAATTTCTTATTTTTGGCCAAAAAAAAAGAGAGGGATAATAAAGTTTTTTTTTTTGGCCGATGAACAGTAACCGAGCCCATAGGGCCGGGGTACTGTAGCACTGTTCTTTTTTTTATTTCCTTTAATTTTGTGCGAGTTTATTTTGTCGGTCTCATATTTAATAGTGCGGGTTTACTTTTTAAGTATAGTCAATTCGGAAATGTTACCGCGGGTATTTTTTTATAATTGGGCCGGCCCAAAATTTTGGGCCTGTTTAAGTTAATTCGGGAATGTTACCGCGGAATATTTTTTTATCTCAATGCGTCGGTACTTTTGTAACATTTTTTTCCTCCCTATTTTGAACCAACAAATTAAAAAAAAAAAAAACTAATTGGGCCGGCCCAA